>LQRL01110898.1:3784-19918 GCA_001703475.1 Hydroides elegans
ATTTTCTATTGATATTGAATTGAAAATAGGTTGTTTAATCAAACACTACCTTTGGCTGTGGAATGAAAAATTTTAATCGAAAAGTTATTTTTGGTATGTATGTATGTCGGTATGTTAGCATAAAATGAAAAAAAGGAAATAACTCATTTTGTAAGACAATATATAAACCGTATGCCTTCCGCCGTTTTCTCTGGGACACTATTTTAATTAATGCACAATAGGAATTTCACGTTTGTTATATATCATTTATCCAAATATTATTTTATACAATTAAATAACTTTGGTGACTCATGATGGTAGCTGTGGGTATTTAACAAAATAAAAACAATAAAAACAATGGATAAAAAGGGGACATCCGCCTCTATAGGTCGTTCATTTGAGCTTCTCTTTAATATGTTGCTATTCTAAACTTATTATTTTCTAACCATCTTGAAAATTAAAAGGGGAACACCATTTGCGAAAATAAAATGTTGAATATAATTAAATTATCCCTAATATATATTGCATTTGGTATTTCTAAAAATATTATCTCCATAATTATATATCAAGTTTGAGGGACTATTTCGTTGTGGAAATTGTCACATAATGACGATTTTACATTTTACTTTAAAAATATGGGTATACATTTTAACTCCGATGAGCATATATCCTCTATAAAATGTTTAACTTATATGTTTTTTTGGCTTGAGTTTTGAAATTTGTTTTAATTTCTTTTTACCGTTAGAAAATTTGATCTCACTATTAAATGATAATATAGTCATTATCTTTTTTAAAACATGTAAAATTTTTAAAACATGTAAAACATGTAATAATGCCCACTGTGCTTTTCTATAGCTGTCCCTCAAATGACCGCACCGACCGAGTGCCTCATCGCATAATTTATTGCTAGTTTACAGGCGTTTGAGACATTGGAATTTATAATTATGCGGGCATCTTGTTGTGCATTTATTAATTGCTCAATTTACAACAGCAAATAAGATAAACATCATTATTTTGTGCGGCGTGACGCTGTTTTTATAAAATAATCATAAGATGAGTCACAGGACATTCTAAAAACAATTTCTTTCCAGGTTACGCAATAATAACTTCACAATTATAATTTGCATGCGTAAATGCATAAATTGATCTTTTGGACTCCGTCGTGAGTAGCACCAATAACCAAAAACGATTTGCTAGGTATTATATAAAATATTCAATTTCATGTTTGTTTTCTTTTAATGATACGCATTCGAACGTATTTGAAACAATAAAAGCATGAAATAAAAACAATGCTTTATTGTTTCAGGAAAATACGGCAAATTAGTCGATTTCGGACTTCAGCCAACAGATAATCGGCGGACCGGAACTCAGGTACCAATATTCAGAAAAGCAAGACAAAGGCAATACCTCGATTTTTCCTTGAAAAATATATAAGAAAGAATATGATTTATTGCAATATAAAAATGTCAACTTGCTTGTTAATAAGATGTTATATATAGGTTGTTTTGGTTGCAAGGTATTTTAATAACACATTGAGAAACCTTCTTAACTTGATTATCCCTAAAATGGTATTTTAAAATGACCGAAAGCATTTTCACGAAAAAAATAGGAAGCAGTATATGCCCAAGCTTCACTACAGTTCATCTATTCATCAAATCGCATCATAATAAACAAGTGTGTTTTAGAGAATAACCTAGTTTTGGTATACGTTTTTACATCAATTCAGTTACAGCTTAATATACCTAAATATATCAAAGATATTTTGTGTCTGGAAACTTTGACTCAAAAATAGGTCATGGGGTGTATGTTCGAAAAAAACTATAAGAACATATCATATACACAAAGAAAATATCAGTGACAGTCGCTCAACATGCGGTCCAACCAGCAGCCGCCAGCATAAACAGTGAAATTGGAATCATGTGCAACCAAATACTGTTTATATTTGAAGGGTTCTTTGCAGACTGTATTACATGCAATAGAGGCAGTTTGTTCGAGAATAGAAGTAAATCATGTTAAACTAAATTTGTCGAATTTGATTTATTGATATTTTAGTTATTTCAGTTATTTTTAGTTATTTCCAAGGTGAATTGAATGAAAAAAAATAAATAAATTAAAAAACTTCAAAAACAATTATAATGATAAAAAATGTGTTGACACAGTAAGGAGCTTGCATTATTGAATATATACATCTTATCGTACAGGTTTATTACACGCACTGTATGTCGGTATGTCGGCATAACTTTACCCAAAGACATAGCTTTGCACGAAACTCATCCACGATATGGTTGTTCTTGTTGTTTCTTTGACGAACTTTTATTTGTATACCAAATCAGCATTTTTATATTTGATATATTTTATTTTATCATGATTTCCATTTTATTTCAGTGTTTGATTGATAACATGGATCATATGATTCGCAATTTGTCATTATCTATGACAAAACATTAAATTTCACCCAAAACATGAAAATGATAAAAAAATCCAAACTAATCTAGATATTGGAGGATATTGTGTAGCGCTGATACTGCGGAATGCAAATTTCTAATAATGTATATATAATATTGCTACATTCATAAACAAGATTCCACGTTTTCTCGATCACATATATTGTTTATTGAAACACAATTTCATATACATAGCCTAATGAAAATATATTGGGCAAGTTTGTTATCAAACACGGTTGTCTTTATGTAGTAAGTACATAATATCGCATTTCATTAAATGTGAAAACAATCTAGCTTTACCAGCATATGTGACATGCAATATGATTCTGTTAAACTGCAAAAACAAAACAACACCAGCAGCAAATCGTTTGATTCAAACATGAGATAAACAATTGCGAGTTTACATTCAAAGCCCACGCTGGTATCAAGTTATTTGACTCAAAATGAGATAACATAATTGTAGTTAACATCAACATGAAAATCAGCTTGAAATTATTTTTAACGCGGAAGCATATTTGAAAAAAACGATAGATAGCTTTCACAATGCAACATTTATTCAGAATGATAGGAGCACAAAGAGTGACAAGTTTTTAGCTCCTTGTAGTATTTAACATTTATAACAAACGGATTTAACAATTAAAAAAAAACAAGTTGAGAAAAGTCATGGATATGCAAACTAATACAGTGCTGCTTGTGCTTCTTTTCTTTAGGGGTCTCACTGTCTGCACAGCATCAAACGGTAAGAGGAAAAAAAGTTGCTTTTCGTTCGACCAATAAAAGTTTTTTTTTGAAAATAAAGCTAGCTTAGAATATTTGTATTATAGTATAAATGGTAAATTTACGATTTAAGAGACGTTTGTAACAAATAAGATCTTCGGAGATATTCATAAATATTGCGGCTCGTGTAGATTAGATTGTTTCCTTTTCGATGCACTTAGCGGGTTGTTAATCTGAGTTATACGTTTACGGTTATTGAGAACAACATGCTTCGTCTTTCTTCATTAACGGAAAAATATGATATATCGCAGCATATTCCTATATTATCATAAGGTTTTACTTTGATTCCAAAAGCCGTATTTCCCGATCACGCAATAATTACGTCACAGTGCTAATTTGTGCTAATATGTTTGCTTATTAATTTAGTCATTTTTGTTCTTAACGTAACCTTCCCGGACGGCATGTCGATTAAAGTTTCTAGTCAAGACAATCCATATTTCATGGTTTTGAGAATTACGCTTTGCTTATTTATAGGCCCATGTTAAAAATACCGGGAACTGATGTATTGTAGCCCTGGGCTTCTATTCGAATGTTGGTCCTTTTGCCGAATGAAATTCTAATATTAATAGAAGCCCATGTACTTGTAAACGGATGGATGGGCTTCTATTCGGATGTAATAATTCTCTATGTTTTGTTTTAAAAACCTCAAAAATGGTTGAAACATGAGACAAAACTTGTCTTATTCGCATGTCAAGCAAAAAAAAATATGTTCCATCATCCCGTTCAACTTCGTGACTGCAATCAGGATTTCACACCACAAAAGAAAGTTCATATATATATATATATATATATATAACTTTACCTTATAGCAATCGGACTTTTCATTTACATATTAAGCTTTAAAATGTATTTCATCACCCATGGGCTTGTATTCGGATGTAACATTCGAATATAAGCCCATGGGCTAAATTTCGGGTGGACTTCAATACAGCAGTTCCCGGTAGTAACACAAAAAAGATATATCACATAACAAAATCAAGGCAATATTTCTCGTAGTTTTTCTGAAAGTTGTTTAACAAAGGTCTTTTATAACTCATTTTTGCTCTTTTAAAGTTTATCGCTCTGATCGGTGTTTGGTTTGTCAATATCTTCCTAATGTAGAAAACAGTGTTTTATTGTTTTTAATAAGCGACCTCCGAAAAAATGCATAATTATCTAAACATTAAATTTTGATTAAAGTGCTGATGTTTTAATTTGTGATTGAGCACGTTTTTCTTTTGTGCAACGACTTCTAGAAGCATTTAGAAACTGGCATTATGATTTTAACGTTACCTTGCTGTACTATACTTATAACATCGTCGGATATATATCTTGCGGCTTGTGTAGATTATTTTTCCTTTGGTGGTGGGCGGTTCGATGCACTTTGCGGGTTGTTAATCTAAACTAGACGTTTACGGTTATTGAGAACAACATGCCTCGTCTTTCTTCATTGACGAAAAACTATGATATATCGCATCGTATTCCTATATTATCATAAGGTTTTACTATGATTCCAAAAGCCGTATTTCTCGTCCACGCAATATTACGTCACAGCGCATATTTGCATATGATTGCTTATTAATTAAGTCATTTTTGTTCTTAACGTAGCCTCCCGAACGGCATGCCGATTCACGTTTCTAGTCCAGGAAATTCATTTTTCATGGGTTTGAGAATTACATTTCACCTTATTTATAAGCCCATGTTAACAATACAAACGCAAGGGAGTAAGATGGCCGAAACGTAACAAACACAACGCAAGAAATAAACATTAAATAAACGCAACACACAAAAAAACACATCACAACAAATAAACCCAACACACAAAATAAACACAACACAACAAATAAATGCAACACAAAATAAACCCAACATAAAATAAACCCAACATTTAAAAAACACAACACCACAAATAAACGCAACACAACATAAACACAAAACACAAAATAAACGCAACACACACAAATACACAACACAACACAAAAACCCAACACACACAATAAACACAACACAACAAATAAACGCAACACAAAATAAACCCAACATAAAATAAACCCAACATTAAAAAACACAACACAAGAAATAAACGCAACACAAATTAAACTCAACACACAAAATAAACCAAACACACAAAATAAACCCAACATACAAAATAAACCCACCTCACACAATAAACACAACACAAAATAAACCCAACATGGAATAAACCCAACATTAAAACACTACACAAGAAATAAAAACAACATTTAAATAAAACCATAAAAAACACAGCACAAAATAAAAAACACAATGCTAATAAAACACATGACGTCATCAATTATTGTGGTCCAAATATTTGAACCACATGTAAACGTGTTTCCTTTTATCAAGAAGAATTTGTTACTCGGGAAGACCACAAAAACCAAACGCCACAAATAAACGCAACACAAAGTAAACCTAAAATAACAACAAAACACAACACATGAAAAATAAACCCAACACAAAAAAAAACACAAAACAAGAAATAAACCAAACATAAAGAACAACACAAGAAATAAAGCCAACACACAATAAAACACAACAACAAAAAACATAACACCCAAAAATACACAACACAACAAATAAACGCAACACAAAATAAGCCCAACACAAAAATAACACAACACAACAAATACAAGCAACAACAAATTTACCCAACACAAAAAGCACACAACACACCAAATATACGCAACCCAAAATAAACCCAACACACAAAAACAAAACACAAGACAAAAACACAACTCAAAAATCCCAACATAAGAAATAAATCAAACACACAAAAAACACAACACAAAAACACAACGCAACAAATACACAACACAAGACAAGAACACAACTAAAAAACAACACACGAAATATCCCCAACACGAAAAAAACACCACAAAAAACACAACACACAAAAGTTGTGTTAAGTTGTGTTATTTTCTTGTGCTGTATTTTTTTGTGTTGGGTTTCTTTCTTGTGTTGTGTTTTTTTTGCGTTGGGGTTATTTCATGTGTTGTGTTTTTTTGTGATGCGTTTATTTGTTGTGTTGCGTTATTTCCGTTGCGTTTACTTTTTTTGTTGTGTTTTTATGTTGGGTTTATTTCTTGTGTTGTTTTTTTTGTGGCGGGTTTATTTCTTGTGTTTTTTAAGTTGGTTTTTTTATGTTGGGTTAATTTCTTGGGTTGTGTCATTTTTGCGTTGGGTTTATTTCTTGTTTTGAGTTTTTATGTTGTGTTTTTTTTCTTGTGTTGTGTTTTTTTTTTGTTTTTATTTTGTTTATTTCTTGTGTTGTGCTTTTATCTTGCGTTGCGTTTTGTTTTGTTTTGGGTGTTTTTTAATGTTGGGTTAATTTTGTTTTGCGTTTATTTGGTGTTTTTTTTTGCTTTCGTTTATTTTGTGTGTTGTGTGTTTTTATGTTGGGTTTATTTCTTGTGTTGTGTTTTTTTATATTGGGTTCATTTTTTGTGTTGGGTGTTTTTAATGTTGGGTTTATGTTGTGTTGCGTTTATTTGTTGTGTTGTGTTTTTGCGTTGCGTTTATTTTGTGTATTGTGTTTTTTTTATGTTGGGTTTATTTCTTGTGTTGTTATTTTTTTGTTGGGTTTATTTCTTTTGTTGTGTTTTTGTGTTGTTTTTTTCTTGTGTTATGTTTTTTAAGTTTGCTTTATTTTTTGTGTTTGGTGTTTTTAAATATTGGATTTATTTTTTGTTGCGTTTATTTGTTGTGGTGTGTTTTTTTGCGTTGCGTTTATTTTGTGTGTTGTGTTTTTTATGTTGGGTTTATTTCTTGTGTTGCGTTTGCCACGTTTCGGCCATCGTACAGAAGAGGGCACATAACAAATTCGAGGCATTGATTTCCCTATTTTCCTGAAAGTATAAAGTGTCATTATATTATCATCGCGATTCAATGCCGCACATAATTATTGCTCCTCACAAACCTTTCCCACAACTTAGTTTATGAATTGAATTCATGTATAAACTGTGTCGTAATCGTAAACTGTTTTTGATTCTGATCCTGAAACATTGCCGTGAGATTACGTACCTAGTAGCAACTGTGCGTAGTGACATTTCACAGCGTAAAATGTTTGTTGATTATAATGAACAGCGACTAAAAGTGTGATACTTTTGTGAAAACGAAATAAACCTTACAACAAAGTAATATGAATCCCATTTATTATAAATGTATGGCATAATTTATCATAAATGTATGGCCAAATGCACAAGGTTGAGTCTACCCTAAGCAGCGCCTTGTTGATAACTGAGTATAACAGTATACCCAAGATGCCATAAACGAGTATTTTAACCATGATTAATTTCATGCCTAATAAATTCAAATAATATTCATGGGTAAATATATACAACATTAGACTAAATGACTAAATGCATTCAAACAGTTTTTATCGAACTCGTTTGTTGAGCTAAGTGATTCGAGGTTGTATGAAGTGATACATTTATTTTAATAAGTTAATTATGAGATAAACATTAAATATAGTAAATACATGTAGTTCCCAAAGAAGGTGTTTATAATCGCCAATATCGGTATTTTTGTGTATATTTACTCTTTGTTGAAACATTTTCTACGCAGATGAGAAGAGCTGCAATCAATCACTTCTAATCGCGCATTACTTTGGATTAATGCGTTATGATTTGAACAATAATCTAACCACACAATTCATCACCGACATTGGGGACGTGTTCAATGTTGATGCAGATCGAAATGAGGGACATGTGTTTTTCGTCACCAGGCAAGGCAAAATTTACAAAACAAATTATATGTATATGGTGAGGTCATTGTCATCAATAATGCAACAGGTAAATTTTGGCCAATAATTATTGTTGATATGTAATCGATACTTTATTATATGCTATGCATCATTTTAATAATTAGAATTTCTATATTCTGCAAGACAGTTCATTTGAAAAAACGGTGGAAAAAAACAGTAGTTAGTATTTTTTTCAAATAGTTTTTTTTTCAATTATTAGGCTTGGTAATGAAACTAGAACATTTACCTGCATAAATCTGGTGTCAAATGTCATCCTGGTTTAAAAATGTGACAGTATCAAAACGTATATTTTTCTGACGTTCTATAGACAATATTTGAATACAACAGACATAACTGAAAATGTAATTCACGACACTCAATATAACGCACTTATATTCTCCGCATTTCAGCTTAATAGATGATTTGACGGGATATATTGGCGATATTTTGAGACATTCGGTGACGTACTAAGTAAACGTCAGATAGTCAAATGAACAAAATATTAGAATTGATTATATTCCTAACTTCATGAGCACCATATGCAATTAGTTTCATTAGAGGTTAATTTGGGTTTTGATAAGAAATAAACACATCATAACATTGCTTTCAGGCAGCTGAACGATAATGTTTATTTAACAATTAAATGAGGCAAGTTTAATTACATGCTTCACATTTTATTTTGTTATTATTACTTTATAGTTATATTCATGCCAACATTTTGACGGACTTAAGACATCTTCCACTGAACCCTAGCTTTCATATCCGACTAGCCCGTTATTGTAGTATGTTTGTGCTGTCTAATAACGAGCTTACTGCTTATTTTGTCAGCATAAATCTATCTTTCTTTTATTATCAAATTGAAAGATGGAGGCCCATAGAAACAAGATGGTGTTTACTGTAAGCTTTCAATGTTACCTATGTGTTACTTAAACACGTATTGCAAACTTGGAATGAGATCTCAATAATTAACACATCAAACCCATAGTTTGTAAAGTAAAGACGCGAATCCTAATCGATTCTGATTGTCACAGTGCTCCGTGCTTTTCCGAGTAGATGTTTACACGTCATGTTTAAATCCCAGTCTATGCTTATAATGATATTATGTATTGTCGCAAAAATTATATATAGGTATATGTATATTGACATATGTTTAAAACATTTATGTGTAGCATTTGGATTATCTGTTGATCACGTGGCGAAACACGTATTTTACACTGACGGTCAAACCATCAAAAGTATAGGCTATGACGGCAATGATGAACGCACACATTTTAAAGGCAAATCTTTGATCGGTGCAATCCTTGTTGATGCAATATCAAGGTAGGCTGCTATTAAATAAACGTATTATGTTTTGCCTTTGCTGATAAGATGGTCAAATGCAAGGGGTATTACATAAATGTTCTGTTAGCAATTAAAAGAAATAGAAATCAATGTTATAGTTATACTTTATAATCATAAAATAGATGTAATGAACGAAGAGGAGTTCTAGAATATATGTGCAGATGTGAAAAGAAAGCTATATGCAATAATGTTATATACAATAACGTATTTACCATCCGTACACCTAAGCTGATTTCCTGTATTTCCTGTCATCGACATTGAGTTCATTATAAAAATCTTTTAGAAATATATATTTTTCGACACTCGGAGGGGCCTTGTATCGATGCGATTATGACGACTGTGTCAATAGGGAGGAGCTCAATGCGAACATAGGATTCGTGAATAGAATGGCCTTGGATGTCATAAGTAAGGCTTTAATATATTACAAACATCAATAAACTCTAGTTTTTTTATAATTCAAAATTATTTGTTGGATGAAATGAATGTTTGAAAATAAATGTGAAAAATAAATGAATACAGACGAATTAAGCGCTTCAGATCTAAAACATCAATTGTGTTTATATATTATGATTGCATGATTGATAAAAAAAATCGAAAATTCAAAATATCAAAAGTCAACAATCAATCTTGTTATCATCAATATATGCTTATCGCCAAGAAATGGTAGATTATAGTTACTAAATAATGGCAATTACTTAATATGTGTATATGCATTTTTAAATACCACCTCTATGAATAATCGCACATAACATATGTTATATCACTTAAACAAAACTACACTGTAACATTTTAAGACAGTTTGTGAGAGAATTAAAAACATGTTTCAACAAATTAACCATTGTAATTGCAGACAATCTACTATTTTGAACTGTATATAAAATCGGCTTGATAGGCGTCATGAACGCCAATAAATCACAGGCGCATATACTTGCATCAATGTATAGACCATATGGAATAACTCGGATGCAAGAGCACCTATATATAACACAACGGGACAAGTCAGTATAAATGTTATCTTAAATTTAACAAAATGTATAATTACTTATTTTCACGCTCCATTAAATAATATAAGATAATTGAACATACCGATTTAAATGCGTTGGATGACCAAACAAGAGTCATCATATTGTTACAAAAATAGATAAATACAGATTTTCTAATTTGCACTTAAATATTTTTTTTATAATGATGAACTTGTTATTGTACTTCACCAACTTCACATTTTATACGAGTTTCTTTCCATGTCACACATGTCTCGTCCTTAGTGATGAAGCGAGCGCTCATGACTGTTTCGACACTTCCCAGAACCATCCCTGTTGTTTTGGTCCAATAGGCGCTCGATTTTTTTTAGCCAAAACCTACTGGATACATTCCCCGCCACCTTTTTCTGTTCACCGCCGCTGTTCTTTATTCGCCGGTAATCCCATGTGTCTTAGAGCTCGAGTCGTTGATGCTCTAACACAGCCAGGCACCTTTCTCAGACAGGGTAGCACCAAACAGATCATGTTTTCTCCCTAGCTATTAAATTTTTTAGCTATTAATTTATTTTAGTTTTTTTTTTCTTTTTCATATGACTGATCGCTCTTCGTTTCCATAGAACCCTTTATTTTATCATGTGTTTTTTTTGTGGTAGAGAACAACACTATATATGATCTGCATTGATGTTTCAATCTTACGAGGGCAGATGAATCGCTTTTTATGATTACCCAAAACTAATTACAAAATATCCTATATTATTTTCAGTGGAACTTTAATACGGATGAATTCCGATTTCACTGACATCAGAGCTTTGATAAGTTGAATGTACCTGCCTCGAGGATAAGCTACAATTTGCTTCCCCACTAATGAGCCTAAAACTGCAGTGACAACATGGATTACTTCAGCAGCGACCACCACCCTGGCTTATAATACACACCCTTTGGTTAATCAATCGGATGTTGCCATTGTCATAGGTATGCTGAATACAACGTTTTTATATTTATCAGTTGAAAGATTGAAGAGCATGATTTGATAATAAATTTCGATTTCTTTTCATTTCATATTGATATATAAGAATATACTTGAATCTTCTTTTACATAGATTGATACAAGGATATTTCGGTAACACAAAATTGGTTCTGTTTTATTTTGTGGAGTCTGGTGATGAAAACAAGTTGATCATTGTCGTGGTATTATCCTTATTTGGATTGCTCGCGACATTGGGTGTGATCAGTTTGAGTACTTGTGCTATTTACAGGTAAACTATGTAATTGATATAGTATAAGAATTTTATGTTCAACAATAGAAACTTATTCGCCCATACATAGTCAACATTTAGTTAATATAGTCATAAATAATAATACTAAAAATAAACAAAAGAATAATGTTATCTAGATAATCTGTAATATACCGTAATGAATAATTTTGCTGAACTTAAATATAACGGTATATAATTTTATTGAAGAAGAACACAGCTAAGCATTGTATGGAAACAAAATTGCGTTTAACAACAGCTAGGTAAACTTTGAATGTTATTCATTACAGTTAATTATCATATTATAATACACTAATCAACAATAAATATTTAATTTATATTTGTCAAGATTAAGAAATGGCCGAACCGATTCAAATCCCAGTACACCCCATGACACAGCTGACTATCTAACACCAATAAATCCTGGTAGGTGCAGAGTGCAGAATCCTGGTTTGTTTTGCTCATGATACAATCATAACGTACACATTAATATATTATGTCGGGTCCGTGCCGAACACAAATACTTTATACATATGATTGCATAATACATGCAATTTATCATTTATTGAATCGTTCTTCTTATAGAAATGCCATCTGAGTACTTAACGCCGCTTAGACGCCAACCTCCTAACGAGGATGATGCTCCACTCTACCAGGCTCCCGTGATTAATCGTGAAACGACCGTTAATAGTGATTATGAAAGACTAAATGTCTACGAAACAATTGATCTTTAATGCGTCTTGGACTAGTATTCATTGATTGACTTCTCTGTAGATTGTAGTAAATGAATTCAATAATTGTAACCTAGTACATTTTGAAAAACATAAATAAGAGCTATATTGCATAACGCATAGGAATAGTTCCATTTGATAAATATAATAATGTCCTTTCTATTGTGAAAAACAAAATTATAGCTTAATTGGTAAAAGGGTTAAAATATATGATGCCACGACACCAGGCTAGTAAATAGATAAACAAGGAATGACAGAATTTGAAACATGATGTCCGATTGATACGCTCATGGAATGAAAACCTTCAAAAACAATCAAACCTGCATATATTATAAACAAGCATCTATTTTAAATCGTATATAGAAAGAAGTTATATATTTTCGAGTACTTAACTTGTACGAATATTAAAAAAAAAGCTATCTTACTGGATTGAATTATAGATTATAACAAAATAGATGGCATAGTAAGAGTTATCGTTATATAAAGATAAATTGTAATACATGTGTTAGTTAAAGCACGACTCGTTTAACAAATATTTTTCTTTGTTTTTTCCCATTACAAAATATACGTTTAATTAGATGTCCTGAAAATATCACATGTCTTAGTTTATATGACATTACGATGTGTGGGATTTCTTATTATTCAAGAGCAATTAAAATGTGTAAAAAATGTTAACATCAGTTATGTTTTGCTGATTATGTATACAACGATAACAGATAATGAAATACTGGAATTTTTTATTTGTTTTTCTCTTTTCTATGATTTCGAGATTCTAATTTCATATTAACTTCATTATCATAAACTATTTATGAGCTATGATGTTAAACTATTTATGAGCTATGATGTTTCAAATTGATCATTGTTTGCATGCAACAACAATACAATGCACAATATTTACAAGATATTTTTTTTCGAAACACTCAAAAACATGTATATTGCGCGTTAACATAATAACTAAGACAGTAACTTAACTTATCAGTATCCTAAGTAAACCACTTCCTGACCTAGCACCAGATAGACCTTAATAGATTTTAAAACCATAAAGTAACAACCGTAAATTACTTTTATATATACAGTCTGAAGGCTAATTAGGAAACCTAATTGATAATGAGGCATACTATATAACAAATCACAATTTAATAGCTCACTCAATATTCTATGTATTCCGGAGTTTATGAATATCATTCATAGGAATGATCTTTGTAAACCTTTTTACACTTTTTTGGCTAAGCGTTAGCAATAAAGAGTTTATATTATATGTCTTAAGTGTTTGACGTTTAGCGTAAGTGACAGAAGCTTCTAACTTATCTTCTTTAACCCCGTTTGCGTAAGAACTATCTGAACATCCTACATCGTCATTATGTTTTGACATTTCAAAGTGGCATTGGGTTGGTTTCGATCAAAGTTAAGGAATATGCAATTATCAATTACACAATCCATACAAATACAATATATGTTATATTGCAACATCTTAGTTTGCTATTTTATGCACTATAGTACTGATTTGTTGCCAGATATTACCATTGAAGTGCTTAGGGGAACATTGTGTTAAATCTAAAACTGACCTTTGATAAACAAATTTCGAATTTATTCGTAAACGGATTTGCATGTAGCAAGACGATGCTTATAAATTGATGGCATTGACGTAAAACTGTTCAAAAAATATAGCTTTAATCTATGATTATTTTATACTTTGGACTATATGTTGGCGACAAATGTTGTGGCAACCATGCAAACTGCCACACCGACGGAGCTCATCAATAAAGTGTGTTCGACTTTCAGCCCCCAGCTTCAATCCGCTTAGAGTCGTTTACGTTTTGAAAAAGGGTTTTTGGGCATTATGTTACTCTGAACTCTGGGTGTTTCAATTATTATAGCCACAATAATCATTTAATAAATTGTTGAGAGAAGGGCACTTCACGACCAACTGAGGTGTTCCTCTTTTCTTGTAGCTAAACAACATCACATATAAATATGCAAGCTAAATGTGGAACACCTTTTGTAGCTAGAACTCGTGAAGTACTCTTCTTGAGATGCGATATCCGTCAAAAACATATTAATTTAAGATGAAATAAGACCATTTTGTTAATACAGTTTGATCCAAGCTAAACTGAAATGGCATTAAAATTTGTAACAATTTGATCAGTATGATCCATATTACTTTAAATCAAGACTCATTCTATCTATAATTTTGTACAATCTCAAATAATTTAATCCTTACAACAAAAGCAATCATCGATTTGAGTTCAGCCTCTCTCCCCATTACTTCTAATCCGTCCCATTTAATTCATAATTGAAAAGTATTAAAGGTTCAATCATTAAGCCAATGGTAACCTGAATCCTGAGGCAAATCGGCCAGGTCTGTATTAAAAGGCCTATGAAATTCCCTTAGCAATATATCCGTCTTATTATGCATAGTATTTACCGAGTATTTCGTCTTCAAAACTGTTGGTTCATCTTTTAATGTCTTCAAATCATAGCCCATAAAAGGATACACAATATTATTCAACGTTGCTTCTTTCTTTATTAACGTTGTAGCTTTCGAATCATTAAAATAGACACTGATCCTTTGCAAAGTGCTCCAGCCAATGGTTGATGTATAACACGTAAAAACCTATACGTATTTGGGCTACGCCAGATACTGAAATATCCTCTTCCCAGTACTCGAGTATAATTGGGAGATCAGTACCTGGTATAGTATATACTCATTAAGTATGTAATTATACTTTAAAACAGTATACATTGCTTAAAATGTTAATAAATCATCTTTAGACAATAACTAGTTATGTAAGGCATGTATATGCTTGGCATTTTTTAAAATACCTGAATTTTGTTTACTGATATTAATGTAGCTGAATATCTATTTGGACTCTCATTAGATTTTATTTCATTTATTTTGTATTATATTTTTTGATAAACATGTTGAAACATATACGTTTACATCATACTGTAATATGTAAAGCGCATGTACATGAAACATGCACCATAAACGATTCGGCAAATACAATGAATAACGCTTTGTATGTGTAAATCGATACCTTCAAAGTTGTAGTCATATAGACATCGTTACAGTGGAAATATATCTACACACTTGTACCACCAGGTAACTCTATCTGAGACCTAGAAAAGAGTATAAACATGTTAATTAAAATTGTTTCACATCATTTAACATATACATATTTAAATTTAATCTTGACTTATAACTATTTGGCCTGACTTTAATACATTTACAATTATTTACATGCATAAAGACTTGATACCATCGTGTATAAACGTGTATTAACACATCAAAAGACATTCAATTAAGAAATTATAATACCAATTATCTCGTGCAAAATAAGATAAGACTGCGGTCACATACAATCTAAATGCAGCATATCTTGCAGCATCGTGCGATTTCCAAAAGTTGGCTTTTTGAAATCGCCCATGCATGTAGGACCACCCCCTTCCGATTTTAAACAGAAGAAAGAACAGCAAAAATTAAAAATGACGACACATACTTTACTTGTATGTTTCCACTGCTTAATCCTCTAGTTTTCTTGCAATTTTCCACAAAGAGAACCATTAAACTACCTCCGAGTGTGATGTTATTTTATCTGCTCCTTATTGTGGTGTAATAAACGCCTACATCTGGCAATACCAAACGCAAAATCAGCACATACCCCGTATCCAAATATCAGAACCTCTCTCCAAAAACGCGAGTAAAATAGAAACAGGAAAAAAAAACAACCATGTCAATACCAAATATCTACGAGAGGAAACTCCCTCTTTGTTTAATCACCAAATGCCACTATTTTTAAACAATCGCAAACCGGATTTACATTTTATATTTTCTTTCGTTACAAACAGCGATAGAAATGGCAAAACAAGGTGATCAGCACGAATCAG
>LQRL01110905.1:5887-17460 GCA_001703475.1 Hydroides elegans
CCCGATTTTTGACCCGGGAGGGTGGCAGCATCCCGGTAACGCTGACGCTTCAAGAAACGACCGGCAAGAATGTGATCATGTTGCTCCCGGTTTGCCATCATATTCCCCATCAAATTAAGCACCTTTTGATTTATCCAGTGTTTGGTGTGGAGCCCGATTTGACCCGGGAGGGTGGCAGTATCCCGGTAACCCTGACGCTTCAAGAGACAACGGGCAAGAATGTGATGTTGCTCCCGGTAGGGGCCTGTGACGATGGGGCGCATTCGCAGAATGAAAAGATCGATCGATCCAACTACATTCAGGGGGTAAGTAATAATCGATTTCTATAATATATGAAATAATGTATCGGTTTTTATAATTTATTAAAAATAAATAGGTATAATTTAATTTTTAGGGATTAGGGGATGTGTTTATGTAAGTTTAACGCGTTTCGTTGAGCTTTAAAGGTCGGTTTGAGATAAGCAAAGTATTTCATTAGGCAAAATGAAATAAATGGTTTTTCACTTTTCTCCACTTTTACTAGAAAATAGAAAGGAAATTATTCTTTTTGTCTTTTTGGTAAAAACATAAAGAAAACCTCGGGGAATTTTGCTTGAAAAATTATTTTCGTGCAATATTTAAAAAATGGTGCAAACTAATTTTAATCACTTAATTGAAATTATTATCACTATTAAATAATTGTGCAATTTAATATTATTTTTCCAGACCAAGCTCATGGCAGCCTATTTCGACGAAGTAGCGAAGCTCGAATAAGAATCAGATCCGTCCTCCATTCCAGTCCTGTGACCCTTTCCAATTATTGAGCGTTAAAGTGCTTCAAATTCGGATGAGAACATATAGATTTTGGCAAAATTAATAAGGTTGGGCAAGCCATAGCTTAGTGGTTGAGCACTCGCATGTAAATCTAAAGGCCCCAGGTTCACGGACAACCAGTAGTGCGTTGCTATAGATTTCGGCGTGTGCCACTGACACGTCTGACACTGACTTATGAAATGCAATGGTTTATCTTCCTATCCAACCGTCTTCCATATGAATTAGAACTTGCAGAGTAATCGAACCAGAGTTAACATCTGTATGTAGATAGTCGCATAATAGACGGGTGTATATTGAATTCGCGGGAATCTATAATTCGCGGATACGTGTTTCTCGAGAATTATTCATATTAAGAAACAACTTATATATAGGAATACATTGAGAAACAAGTTTTCTATCACACTCAAGTCAAAACACGTTCACAGTCTCAAGTAATTCTCAAGTAACACACGTCCGCAAATTATAGATTCCCGCGAATTCCAGATACACCATTCTATAAGGTAAGAGTTGAGTGTGAAATGTGGCTTTTGTGTAAATCACGGCAGATACCCGACAAAACTTCAATTCAAGTCGTATGCCCTTTAAGAACAATCGGACAGTTTTTGTGATAAACACAATAATGTATATGGATATATAGAAAGTGGCCTAATGGATTAGATTTGGTTTGTACGTGTGTTACGTGCCATTGTGTCTCCCCGTGCCATTGTGTCTCCCCAATAGCGGTTTGCCATTGTGTCTCCCCGACCTCTGCCATTGTGTCTCCCATTTGCCATTGTGTCTCCCCATCCTATACCAATGTGTCGCCCACTTTGATCACCAAAAAGTTGCATTTTTATTCAAAAAGTAGCAATGGGGGTTATTCACGTTGACTATATGTCCTGCTCACCCATAAGATAACGGTAGTCATTGAAGTTGAACCTATTGGACTTATTTATTCATTCGCTATTCGTATTATTGTTGCTATTATTGCTGTCCTTGCTTCCCTTGTTTAGAAGAGGCGTTATCACTCGGGACCGAGTCTGTTTACAATTTTAATGATATCTATACAAGTTTGCTTGCGCTTTTGTTGGAGGGAACAATGATGCGAAGATAGTGATAATGAAAACGCTGGTTATTATTGTTGCTTTTATTGCTGTCCTAAACTGGCTTATAAACAATTTCAATATAGTCGATTTTAATGAAGGAGAAAAGTCACATACACACTGTATAATAAATACCTTTCAATACTTTAAATGGATATGAAGTCATATTCAAAAAGGATAACATATTAACACGATAACTGGGAATGGCCAGATTGGTAGATTGGGCGACACATTCGTAAGGGTAGCGGAGACACATTGGTCGTGCGGCGACACATTCGTATAGGTTGGTGCCGTGCCATTGTGTCTCCCCAATATTGGGGAGACACAATGGCACGGGAGACACAATGGCACGTAACATACGTGAACTGTAACGCTTGTATTTATTCAAGATGCATTTACGAATGTCCGCCAAACAAAACTAGTAACTAAATTGAAGTTAAGTACGTTTGAAAGCTAAATTCTATGCATTAATTTGCTGTAAATTTAAATTTATTTATTTGCAATTATTGATTTTCTTGTCTAAAGTTAAAATTTATTCTGATTTTTAATTGAATAATCCGAAGTTCACCTTGCCAAAAAATATAAGAGCTTAAATTTTTTTTTTGCATATATGCCTAGCTTTGAATGTTGATGTTTTAATTTTTCTCTTTGATATAATAGCGATATTGTTTGTTTTTATATCTTATCTAGTCTATAATTTGTATCTGCTTAATTAATTTGTGCTTGATTAATTTAGGATATGTCATAGCAGCAATCGTTTTGAGATATTAAATGCATTTCGTTAAAAAAAAATCCGTTGATTTCTTTTGAAGCGCCTTAAAAACAGCGAAAAAATACATATTCAATAATTATTATGTCGTTTTATTGCGTTTTCTTAGCCACCAGCGATCATATTATGATTTCTTCATTTCAAGCTAATTCACCATGTTAAAGGGGCTCTCGATACTTATTTATGTGCGATATAATTTCAATTTTATCATGATATCTTCATTACTTCACACAAACACGATGGGCACCAAACGACCTCATTTCAATCAGTTCTATATGAACTAATGAAATATAAAATAGATAATAATAAAAGACATAAGTTAAAATAACGTTTTGTAGATGGATGGCCCCAGTGCGCCAATCTAGCTAGATAAAATCTGGAGGACAGCTCTTATGAAAAAAATAAATTGAAATATTTGTATTCAAAGTAAGACCAGTTGTTCATTAAAAATTGAATTTTAATGTATGGAGCGTGCTTTGTAACACCGTTTTTGAGAACACATCGTGGGCGCTCTCCAAATAGGACACTCACAAAGGTCATATATTATAAATCGTAGACCTACCAAAAAAGTTAGGCATTTGGAGGTAAGCATTGCACAGGGTATATTTGGTGCACATCGACATCGAATGAAATTCCACTAAGAGAGGCTAAACATCATATTGAGCAAATTTGTTTTGTTAAAAAACTAACCTATTTAGAAGTTAATTGGACAATTAGAATAAAAACGAAATCTTATAATTATTTAAATTAAACAAAAATTGGACAACTTTAAGCATGGATCACAAATTATTTCTGATATATGTATTGATTGCATATCGAGGGATACATAATCCAATATCAATACTACTATATATGATTTCTCACAAAATTATGAACTTTGTGCAAACAATTATTTTATGGATAATATATGGAGGAAGTCCACCTTATGCTACGAAGGTTCAAGTCAAGAAAATCGCGTATAGACTAGTTCCTGATTTTTGGAATTTACAGTTCGATACTGATTTTCTTAGTATTCATCAAGAATTCCGTGATCCGAAGTGCATATTAGACGAAAGTGTGCATCTATATAACATCGATGAGAATATTGCAAGATATGTACGAATTCCAAGTGACATAAATATTTACGATTCTTCCAAATTTCCCTTTGTTTCATATGGAATGTTTCAACACGCAACCCATGTATATGAAATGCCTTCCAATCTCGCTTTAGAGGTATGCAAGCCAATTGAAATCCAGGATAAACCAATAACTCTATTGGCCCATACTGGAAGATGTGGATCAACACTGCTAGCCAATGTATTTACTGAAACCGGAAAAGCCGCGGTTTTGAGTATCCCAGAATTCCTTGGACCATGGGATCGACTTATAAGACAAGGTGCTGATTTAAAGATTATAGAACCACTTATTCGTTGTGGTTTGACGTTTGTTTTGAGACCGACTCTATGGAACCAAGATAAAGATATTGTTTTTATCAAACCAACCAGTCACCATTTCGCTGTTTTTCCGTTAATCATTCAACTATTTCCACAATTTAAAGTTCTTTATCTCACACGAAATGGTTTGAAAGTATGTCAGTCATTCATCCGCGCTTCAGATCCCTATATGCCAAGACCGTTTTTCAAATTTCCCCGAATCATCCGTTACTTTATTACTGCGCGTCGTGATTGGATGTGCATGCGCGATGACCTAATTACCGATGACGTCATTTCCTGGCCTCTCACACTGTGGACATCCATATGGGCCACGAAAATGCAGTTGTACTACGAAATGCGCAAAACAAAAGACACAATACAAGCATCAACTTATGAGGATCTAGTAGAATACCGTGAAAAATGCATTGCCGCCATTTTTAAATATTGCGGACTGGATCCCAATTTATGTCATAAAGGAGTCAATGCACTTGGGTACCATTCGCAAAAAGGTCTTTTCACGTCCTCAAAGCATACGAATCTTGAAGCAGAATACGACGGAAAGGTAAAATTGATTGCTGATCGGATTTGTGATCAATGTCGCGTGCCCAGGATTGGGGAAAAGTTGTGTTTACCAGGACAGTTAGAACCGATGGATTTAACAAAGCTGGATTAGAAATTATGCTTGTTAACCCAACTTTCGGGAACGAAAACTGGGTTTGTGCAATCAGTCGGCGTCGACCACGGTTAGTTAGATGGTTAGTTAGTTTTGTAGAAAACTTGTGTTCAAACCTGTCTTCTCCTGAACAACATGCCTTTCACTTTCTTTTTTTTTTTCAAAATTCATTGATGAGAGGGTTATGCTTATGTTATCTAAAGTGTATCAATTATATATAACCCCCATATGAATTACAAAAAAATGGAATGAAATTATGGATTCATGGATATGAATATTTTGATAGAATGAAAAGTTAGAGAGGTAGTATGAATCAATTCAAATTTGTTTTCAAAGTAACATAGTTATTCAGTCCTGTTTTTTTTTTAAATACTAAAACTAATAATTGAGCTATTAAAACATCCCGATTTTCGATACGATTTCTACCACAATGTCTTTCTTACAACGTTTCATGTCTCACAACTTCAAGTTTTATGCTCACAATATTATTTTTTTCTCTCAAACCGCAACTCACATCGTCTACTGAGACGCTCGAATTATTTTGTTCAAATCTGGTTGAAGAAGTGGAGCGTTTGGGCGTTACTGAGTTTGCTCAAAAAGTAAAGTCAAAAGTGATAGCTATAATTATGCTAGATAATAAATGTTTCCTATAAGTCTTATTCGCTGCTCACGTCCTCGGGTAATATTGTCGCAAAATTATTGTTGACTATAGTGTTGCTCAAAAATTAACCTTATTGAACCCCTCACATTGCCTATACTTATTCATTGTTTTTTTTGTAATCAATATGCTGATAAATCACATAATGTGATGTGTGTTATGATGTTTCAAATAGATTTTATTTCAGCATTGCTGATTGGTTATGATGTTTATCAAATCAAATTATTAAACGGTCACCTTTTCCAATTTCAGTCGTAATTTTATCCTCATTTAGTTGGCATCAATTTGTTAGATAAATAAATGTGATAACTGCTTAAAATGTACATGTATGATTCATGTATAGGTCAATGAAAACTAACATTAACTCGGGTTCTCTGCTGATGTATTCACTGGATACAAATGACAAGCTGTGTTTGCGCAAAAATAAAACGGGGTCAAATTTATTACACAAATTGATTGAAAATAATAAACAACTATAGTTTAGTATTAAATCTACAGAATCGTGATCAAACTCACTATTGAAAACGTGTGGTTTCATCTTCAATTGAAGCCTAATTTATGTTTTTATAATTTCATTTTCTTATTGTTCATAAATATTAACTTTTTGAATTATGTGAGTATAAGAGAATAAACACAGATATTTAGTGGTGTCCCTAGATTTGCACAATGATATAAAAATCTTTGTGTCTTGTTTATTTTTTTCTTTAAGTTAATAAAGATTAACTTTTTAAATTATGTGAGCATACGGAAATAGAGACAGACATTTAATGGTGTCCCTACCCACTCGGCAAAGGTCGTCCATGGTACGTCTTTTTCGGACGTGACGTTGAGAGGACGACCTACCTTGGGCCCGTATGAAAGTTTTCAGGACTAAGTCCCGGCGTCCGTAGAACGTAATAACTACGTCCGATTCGGACGGGACGTCGATGCAACGTCGTTTCTACGTCCGCGACGAACAAGGACGTCCGGAAAACTTTCATACAGGCCCAAAGTAGGGCGTCCTCTCAACGTCCGTGGACGTCTTGCCGAGTGGGTAGATTTTCACAAATGTATAAAAAATAAGTTGAATTCAATTATTTAATTACTGCATTTGTATATATTGGACAAATCTGATATAATGAGATTTGAAAAATGACCTTCCAAGTATCTTAAAATGATTGAGTGAAAAGAAGTAAATGTTAGGAGAAAATGTTACTTGATATAACTTAACAAACATTTCTCATCTGCAATAAGCGCCCGAAGGAAATATGATATCGAATGATCAAATAAATTCAATACATGTAACAACAAATCAAGAGACAGCTAAAATTCATAGTAATACTAGCTTTCTTTATTTACATTTTATTGTGAATGTATCACTGTTTTGATATTATCTCTTGCGATTGTGATTTTGTTTTGCAACATTATATTAAAATCAATTATAACACACAACGTAAGATTGCGATTTCAACTGTCACGAATACAACATTTCATCATATCATACCGCTATTCATAACAATTAATCTCTCTTTAAAATACACAGCTTGAATAGATAGGTATAACACAATAATCAAATCAATTATTAAAAGTGAATTAAAATCAGTTTTATCTAAATACGTGCTCCTATACTATAACACAAATATGAAATTATATGAATGGGTCCTCTTGCTGCAATTTTTAATTTTAAACTTATATTTGACCAATTTAGTTTTGTGCCATAATGATTCAACTGCCTGTTGCGAGAGTCAATCTTAGTCACGGGCTTAGCTGTAGATACAAATGCCCAAACAAAGGCACTGCTCTTGATCCAGTTTTTCACGATTGTTTTCGTATGACAATGAACCTAACATTGAACAAATAATATGGGACAAGAAAGAATAAATCGATATTATTTTCCTCACTGTGAGTTTAATCGGACAATTTGCAAGACAATATCTTCTACAGGAAATCTATTTGGCCCTGCTCTAAATATCCCATTTTAACATTATTATATGTACCGTTATATACAGGAAATAAACCACCACAAGCTACCCCTAGATTTAGCAATAATTTAATAAAAATAGAGGAATAAATTTTTTAAATAAAAAAAATAAGATAAAAATACACTTTTCATCAAAACTGGATAGTTGAAAATACATGTAATATAAACCATATTTTTATTCTTTTAAAATAAAGTTATGTGGCTTTTATATTTTACCACTGCTTTCTTTTTGTGTCGTTCATTATTTATTTTATTCTTTTTTTAAATAAGTTTAAATGAAAAGAAAAAAAGATAATATACATGATATTAAGCTTGTTTAACCGAAAAAGAAGACCAATAATCATGCAATTTATACTAAGCAATAAGAATAAAATTCTTTGATTTCTTTCAGATTCGATAAAAAAATTTAATACATTTTTATTCCTGTGAATGCCGATGTTTGATTTTTAAATATTATTATTTTTTTACATATTTCTAAAACAGTAAGCTCTTCACATGACAGCTAATCTTTTTTTAATGTGGAGCTCTTTTTTTTGCCCATAGCTTCAAAGAATCAAACAATATATCAAATTATTTAAATAAAATGATCATTGATTACTTTATATTTTAAGAACATTATTTTAACGTGCATTTTGTTTAAGGATATGAAATGATGTTCTAAAAGTCTATCGATCTTGTACATTTTCATATTTGATCTGAACGACGTGAAAATAAAGGGTCAAAATATATTTTCCCCATGGGGTTATTATTGCAAATGCTCAAGCGGGAGTAAATGTAAGCAATAATATCAAATTAGCCATGTTAGTTGTAAACAGACACGGGGGCTGAGGCCCTATGCCGTTAAACATGTTTACCCTATTCATTTAAATTTTGTTCACCATATTCATTTAAATTTTGGTGCTCGGCGTTTTTGACTGAACACAAATTTTTAGGAGTTTTGGTTGATATGTCAATGAGTTCACATTTAAAATTTGCTTCTGATTCTGGCGTTGTTGTAGACACAAGAGCCACAGCATGCACATGCATATCTTGACTCACGTTGGTCGAAATGTTTTTTATCGCTTCATGACCGTAACATTGAGCATTTACCACAAGGACAGAAAACATCATTAAATCCTCGTTACGCTTATAGTTGATGTGCTTATCTTTGCTTTTTGATTCATTCAATCGTACAATTTGATCGATTACGCATTTGAGAGGAACTCGGTGATTCCCTGCCACCCATCTCCCACTCCCTTCCTCACCATGACCATTAAAGATAATCCTTACATTACGTGCATTTTTTGCGGCTCCCTTGAAAAATTTAGCTAGGGCAATTTTGATATCCTCATATGAGTACACATCGACAACTTTACCGTCTTTGGATTTGGGGACCCTTTTTTTGAAATTATCAATCATATATTTGCGAGCAACAGCATCTTGGGTTGTTGACAGATAACAGGGTCGGGAAATATTAGTATCAGGTGGGAAGATATCAGATGCAGGAGCATTTATAAACAAATAAGCTACGTCTGTTTGATTCCTATATTCTTCAATAAGTTTATCAACCTCAACCAACATTCTATTGTTATATCTAGCTCCATTTGTATGACGTTGCACACCATCGAATGACGTCGCCAACAGATATTTCTTTGCCTCGCTGTAGTACCAATCGACATTTTGTTTTAGTCCATCATCTGCTTTGTATAGGAGATCTAAAACAATTAATACATTTTACAGTTTCATTAATATAATTTGCTAAGGGTTGTTTGTTGGCCTTTTTTCATGCTTTTTGATTTGTAAGACGCAGTGCATATATATAGTATATTAACTGACGTCATAGATTCTGTTTTTATGTATTGTCAATATATGTTTGATGTTAATTTATAAACAAAGAATTCATATAAATCATGTTATTTTTTATGTTTGCGATTTTCTCATTTGCTTAATATATTCTAACTTAAATAAAGTAAAACTTGCGTTTGATTTATACATTCACTATATATTAATATCACAACAATAATGTTCAAACAGGAGGATAGTAATGAAACAGGGAAGATTAAAAATAATCACCCATTTGAAAAGGGTATTTCGTCCATTACGGACATGCAATTTAAAAACCGTTTTTATTTGTTTTATTATACAAAACTAGTCCGAACTGGTCTTAAACTTTTTATTGAATAAAGACGTCTAGAAATATATTGACATTTTCATAGCATTTAATTCCAATAAAGAGTTTTCCCGACTATCAACACAGTGTGTGTGCACAAAGATAAATTATAGTGGACACTCACCTTCCCTGTTATGATCTTAAGCTATATTAATGTTTAATTAAACTTGTCATACATTAGTTAAGTTACCTGCTGCACGTTGACCATAATCTTTCAATATCCGTTCTGTATGAAAAATGGTCTCATTCCTTATGTGGGTTTCCACATCGATTGGTTTCGGTGAACTGCAGTAAAAGTAAAATGCCAATATATCAATTGAAATAGAGAAAATATACAATGATAATAATAATAATATGCTCCAAAACATATCGTTTTATTAAAGTTGTTTATAAGAAACGATTTTGAGGGACAGGCATCATTTTTAGTTTTAACTTTTAAAGCAATTTCTTTGATTAAATGCGAGTATTAGATGTTCATTTAAATCAAAATAATAAATTTGAGAGTATTTAACCCTGATACTCTAGTTTCCACCCCTCTATCTAACATAAACCTACATTTATTGTCCATACTATTATAACATGAATGTTATATTTTGCATAAATGTATTATATTTCCCATCGCTACCTTTTTGATGTGATTTTGACACCAGTTCTTACACAAACGTTATTGAATTCAATTCTTTGGATGTGGTTCAAGATCAACATGTAAGTGTGTCTATTGCATATCTAGTTGGTCAATATTACTGTTATCAATATTAGAGGAACATTTCTGTTGAGTAAATACCGTTTTCGAACACCGAACACTTCATTGTATAAATATGTAATGTTAAAGATGTAAACATCCTGGCATCCTTTACAAAAACAATTACATAAACAATAAACAAACCAAGATTACCCAATTATGACATTATTACAAAGCGCTTTAAATCTTAAATTAAGAAATTAATCAAACATTTTCAAATAATACATGACCAGGAAACGGTTGAAATAACACAAATATAACAGTTGTGCGATTATTGAAATAGCAATGCATCAAGTATATGTATCAATGTATCAAATGTATCAATGTATTAAGTCGTTATTTCAAATATCAATTTAATGAATTTTTCCATTGCATTGAGAAACCCCTCTCTGTGCTACTTTAATCTACTATTCATGAGAAATCTCATGTATTTGTCATCTTCTCAAATTATTTTGATTTATGAATTGATTTATTCAATAAGATAATTGATTTGAATTTGATTTATATGGAAGCTTTAATAAAAAAATAACTAAGGAAGCCTAAATACGACTTAAATAATTAACTCATCAAAATTTTACCCAGAGGCTGAATATTAAATCATACATTGACAACAATTAACTGATATAAGAAGTTACATTTTAATTCCAGACATTTCAATTCCAGAGTATATGAAAAAATGAGTGGCATCAGGCACTTATCAAATTCAATGTATGTTGGACTTAAAACTGATACTTTAAGGAAGATTCAGATGAAACATGTTCGTTTTATTATGTTGAAGTTCTTACATTTTTCTAAGGAGAAAATCGTTTAGGTAGAATTTCAAATTAAAGAGTTCACTTAAAATTAGTTAATGAATGAAATACTATTTATGCAAAAATCAATTTAAACTCGTATTTAAGATAGGTTTGTAACATACACATTGCATTACCTTTCCCGTGAATACACAAACTGCCTATTTATATGTTAACATGATCTTGATCTTGATCTTAATGATTCACTAAAGCGGCCAGAAAAGTTCTTTTGATGACGTAAGTAAAAACCAAATATCCTATATCAAAAACATGTTTTTTATACAAGCATACAAAGTAATTTACCTTGCTTGGTGTAGCTCCATGCTTTCCGTTTCCACATGGGTTTTCTCCTGAACTTGATTTGGAATTGGCTGCTTGGAACGTGACTCTCCTTTTAATACTGATATTAATCCAGTTACACCGCCCGCAATAACCACAGTTCCAATAGCAACTGGCACAACCGGCATACTGATAACATTATATATCAATCAATATAGAAAAACATGGTTCTTTGCTACTTTTAT
>LQRL01110909.1:1769-12791 GCA_001703475.1 Hydroides elegans
CCACACTACCCAAAATCGATGATTTACATAAAGTATACAAAAACAATCAAAACATTAAAACTGTCAACATTACAGGGTTCCAACAGTATTTTCTTAGGCACAACCTGTTTAAATTGCATTTTTACTTGTGTTCTAGTTAGAATTTAAAAATAAAAATTACACCACTAGATTCGAAATTTCCATAATGTTACTTTGATATGTTTTTTTTCTTTTTGATATAAATCAAGGAAAACTAATTCGAAATATACATGTTGTGTTGGCAACCTTTTTTTACGACGAGGTCTTAAGCATTGTACATGGAAATCGATGTTTGAAAGAATATCATACTGGACAAACAATGCCGCCCATGTATAATCTTACTTGTGGGTCACATAAAAGTCAAACATATAATGAGATTGTCTGTTCCTCAAATTGGTATATCAATAGTAGGCCTACATACAAATATGAGCATATACAAATAATATAAACTGTAGCGGACCCGTTTACTGATACGATCCCGAATTTCTTAGCTTGCCAATTTTAAACGTTGACATACAGATTAAATGAAACATATATGAAGAGCATTTCTAATTGGATTGTTGTTCATTTCATATGCGCAAACGTTCCTAAACTGGGATCCAAACGTGTAATTGGTCATAATCGATGCTATTCAATTTTCATGCCAAACATATCTGCAGAAACTAGGGCGGGAAGGGGATTATCCCTAAAGATATGATAACAAAAATCTAAAGATAAATTTACTAAAATTGGTTTCTATATATCAGGATGTCATTATGAAAATTACGTTCATACATAGAATCCTATGTTCAAAATGTTAAGTTCCGATTCGTTCTTATACTTTTTTCGTTCGTTAATCAGGTTTTAGCTTTGATGCTAGCATAGTAGCTTAATCAGTAGAGCGATGGATTTAATAATGTGGCATTATGCGGAATCGATACTTTATTACACTTCAATATCAAATAATATCATGAAAACAAATGATTTATTTGATATATCTTTAATATTATATTGAGAAAATGAAAAATAGAAAATAAAGATGAGCCATTGATCGGGCTGGAACTCGGGACCTCTCGATCCGTAGGCGAGCACCTAAACCGCTACACCACCGAATATACGCGCAAATTGCTCTTTTAGAATATAATCTATAAATGTATAATTTTTAATTTTTATTTAGTTTCAAATTAAAAGTGATTACTTTTCTCGTTCAGCGAAATTACACCGCGAAAAAGTGAAAAATGTTATTTGTCTTCATTTTACGGAAAACATTTCATGCAACAATTTTTAATTGTTGACTTGACCTCAAAGGTCAAGTCAAAATTACATATGATGCTCAGCTCTCGACCAATCAAAACTCTCGTTACAATGGCATCATATAATAAATACCTTTATGTGATATTTAAATCAAAGGAATAAAGTTACGTTTACCAATATTAAAAAGGATCCAATGTCAAGGAATCTATTTAAATCGTTATATGGGGACATTTCTCTAATGCCTTGGCTGAGGGCTGTATGTTAAAGAAATTTTCAAGCCCTCCATATGGCTTGTAAATAACCTTTTGGAAAAGAAAAAACACCCCGTGCCGCCAAAACCACTTCTAATTGGACAACTAAAACGAATAAACAAATATTTTTATGCGAATAAACGCAAAATTTTATATGAATAAACGAAAACTTTGATACGAATAAACAAATAAACGAATTCAATACGAATAAACAAAGGACTATGTGCGACTTATATAAGGAAAAAGACCCCGGAGCTCATAATCGGGCATTCAAAAATAAATTGTGGAATTTCTTAAATATTTTTATATATTTTGAAAGCTTATACTATCTAAAGCATTGATACCAATTTTTCTTAATTTTCTATTCCACATGCTTTCCAAATAACACTCCCTTAAAACACTTGGATATATTTCATTTGGATTTAGGGGGTGTCGTAGAATAATTATAAAGAACTGGTTTCAAGAAAAGTATTATCAAAATTACTTAGCATATCAATTAGAACTGAGTCAATAGTATATATACAATAAAATTTAAGTGAGTAAGCCAATACGATATCTGATAGCAGGGTGTTTTTGCAAAAATCGTTAGAATTTATCCAATTTAAGAAGGTGTATTTCACGCGGTAAAAATCAAAGTTTGGTCAAGGCCGCATTCGACCCCCACGCTGAATTTTACATATATAGAAGGTAATATAAAGATAAAACATATATGTGAAAACGTGCTTGGGGGTCGAATGCGGCCTTGACCAAAATGGAACTTTTCCTACCATTTTTAAGCAATATATTAGACTGTTGAAATATTGAATTTCGAAACAAAATGCACTATATTTTTTCAAAACGTCCCAAAATCAAATCTATCATGATGAATTATGATTAAATACTATATAATGCGTCAAAACTTTAAAAACTAACAACATCAATAGTTACAATGAACTAATAAATATCGGAATATACCACATGGTGATAAAATCAACTGCTCCTTGGGTGGGTATATAAGCAATCACTTTTCTATATGAAACAAGTGATCAAGCCGCTAGATAATTCACTAGGTTAACACTGATATACTAGTATTTCAAAATATATACACAAATATACGGATTGATATATTTAAGAAATCATCATATTTGGGGTATGAATATCGGCCAAATCGCACAATGTCCTTTGATACGAATCAACGAATTTGATACAAATAAACGAATATTTAAATTTTCCCAAAAGGTTTCCCTTTCTGTTCCAGAAAGGTGAAACTTAGCTGGTTTGGAAAAAGTTAACACCTTTTATTAAGGTTGCAATGTTAAAAAAACATCATTTTATTGTTGTTATTCTTTTTGTTGAACATATTCATTCACAGTGACTTGGACTAGCATTAGTCCTTCATCATTCATTTAAAATGGTCATTGGTAAATACTTTTTTTTCTGTATACTTAAGGGTAGGATCTATCATGTTTAAGAATATATAAAGCCGTCCATAAGAGTAATTTAATTTTATGTTGAATCAATGTACTCGTACATTGCATTGTAAATCAAAATGTATATGCATGTAGGGTTCTAACATATAGTTCTTATGACTCGTGATTTATTAAAAAATCAACAGAGAAAATAAAATGTGTTAGATTCTACCAACTACACTTTTTGTGTGTGTCTGATAACAAAGTAAAATATCGAAATAGCATTTATAGTGTGAAATTATATTGGTCTGTCTGCGTATTTTTTTTTCTCATTCAACATTGTATACCACGACAAGTCACCCAGATACAAAATTGTCAAATCACCCAAATTCGTTGAAAACTCACCCAATTGTTTCGTCAACTCACCCATCTCTACTTAATATAATTTTAACTGCATTTTTGCTGCTAAATTACTCAAGAAATGTAATTGTGATGAATCCAAATACATATCTTCACATATCTTCATAAATACCCGAAAGCTTTACATCTTGGCCAAGTTGTCCAAAAACTTAAATAAGTTTACCAATAACTGTGAGTTGGTCTCAGTTGGGTGAGTTGACTCAAATATGTGGGTGAGCTGATCACAACTTGGGTCAGTTGTTTTAGATTAATCACTTTATAATAACCAGAAATCATTTGGCCCATGAACCGTATTTTACATAAATTTAGGATTGGAACATTTTTGGCCGTAAACATTTTGCCTGGAAACTTTTTGGCGCGTTTTGTCACGTTAAGAAACGTTATGACTTGAATTTTTTTGGGCGGAAACTGTTTGACCCGGACTCCAATGGGGTTCAACTGAGTGGCAACAGCTTAAATATCAACAATTTAATATTAATTAAATACATATAAACGTGAACATCAAATATAAAATGCAAAAGCGAAATCACGAAAATAAGTAAATTACAGTGTGAAATCATATAGAATTTCTAGTCTATCTTTAACTGAATGTAAAAAAAACACGTAGAACTACATATTGCGAAATGAAGCCAACATATTCGGGAAAATCCAAATGGTTTTATTGAAATCGATTATTAGTGAAAAGCAATGAATACCTGTAAATGAATAGTCTACATTTGTAAAAGAATACTTATATGTAATGCATACTCATTTTTACATATTAGTTGCCATGTAATGTCGAAGCAATAGATTTTGTTTTTCAAAATATAAAATTGATATGATTTATATACAGTATGTAAAGAACCATATTTCGGTCTGTTTTTTAAAATGTGTATTGAAGAAACTGCTATTTCAGTTGACATTGTTTTGAGCGGAGATCTCCCCTCTGCTATTGATAGTTTATATATATGCACGTCTCATAAAGTAATATTAACAAACCCTCCTCAACTGCTATTTTGTAAGTTTTATATTATTGCATTCTTTTTATCATTTATGTCCATTCAGCAAGTTCATTGAGGATATACACTTTGATTACGAATTTAATTGAACGTTCGCTTACAATAATGTAATTATTTATTGTCCAGTAACCATTTGGCCAAAACTGAAGGGGCTACAGTGTCTTGGCGTATCTACGAATGAATCATAACATTGGACGTCTAAGAAATTTCCGAATTTTTTGTTTTTATACGTCATGGTTCTTTGGTATGATGCTTCAATTTGTGATTCCCTTTTGATCGCCAGTATGTCACGACATCACAATAGAAATCTACATTCCATAGTAATCGAACTGTAATTATAAACCTGTCAACTTTGAGGGGATTGTTCAAAGATCCGACATTGTCAACCATGACGATAAAAAGAAGTTAGTTTGATATTAAAAGAGCGCCCAATAAGCGTGATATTGTTAATCTATCAAAAGAGTAGCATTATTTTTTTTAATCTCATTAAGTTAACTTCTGTTTAAAACAAACGTGCTAGCTTTTGTATAACATGCACCATGGAAATTAATGGTATATTTTATTCATCGCTATGATATTGCATTTGTATACCACAATCTAGCGAAAATGATACATTTCCGTTTTACCTACGGCTTTGAACCAAAACATGTCATGTTTAAGTAACCCTTTTATTCAACAAGTTTTATTTTCACACATCAACTAAAACTCAATTAAGTAATCAATAAGATTTATTTTAGATACTATTAAAGATAATTTTAAATATCCTCCATATCTGCATATTCAATGCAAACTTTTTTGTTAACACGTTATTTTTATTTTTACCCTATTTGGTACCATCTTTGATTGTAGATGTCCCTTTATAAATCAAGTACGAATGAAATGGATAACTTAAATAAAGGCAAATCGGGTTTTTAATTTATCAACAGTGATTGATTAGCAACCTTGCAAAAATCAGTGTCGGTTTTACACAATACGTACCATTTAAATGTTGATATCAAACCGAAAACCTCTCGTCCCTCACGAAAACCATAAGAAACGTTCGTCACGACTCATACCACAAATCAATGAATATTGATTACAATTCAATGACCCCACCCAACATAACAATGCCAAATTGGTGGAATCTTTCTTAATTACAGCTCAATTTTAAGAAATTCACATAACAACTGACAATCAATGTCAGTATGAGGTCAATTAATGTTTTCTTTCCATCTCAAAGTCCCCTTCTTATGCAACTTCGTTATAAAAGACGACGCGTGGTTTTTCAAAAACAGTATTCGTAATTTTTGAAATATATGAAAACAACCAATTGAAAAAAGAAGAAACAATCAAAGATTTTATCATTTGGAATTATTTTGAATACTGGTAAGTTATTTCAAATCACTTTGATAAACATAATTGCGATACTACATTTATTTACGATGTGTTATACTTCTATGATGTCGTATATTAACATTTGAGTGCCAAAATAGATAAAACTATTTTACAATAAATATAATAAAATCATATCAAATATATTGGTAATCAATAAATCATTTGAACAGCATGATTTTAAGGGTTTTAAGTTGTTTTCCACACTCAGATGTATTTTAAGTTTGATATTTCTTTGGAAATGGGTAAAACCTTATTAGAACGGCTACGAGGACGCGATCTCCATTTCAACTACGATTTTTCGAAATGTGATCATCTTAAAATGACAACCTTTCATTATCAATCATTCTTTAAAACAAAACGAATTGGAAAATCTAGACAAATAAGTAATGTTGTTTTCGATTCTTTATACGATCTACAAAATAGGCAAAAACAGCCTGTATAAAATAAAAACTGTTTCAATTTGTATCATTTGAATTATAATTACAAGATATACGTTTCACAATTAAAAAAAACAACGAAAATAATTTGTTGTTTCAAACAGAATTTCAAATAAACATAACAATATGGATTTATTGTAGTGAATGAGTTTATGTATACAAATTTAATTTGTAACCTTAATTTACATTCATTAACAGTTAAAGCTAAGGTATGTTTTGTTTTATTCCAATTATCCTCTGATTTGAGTACAAGAGTGTGATATGGACTTATGGTTGTTAATATACAAAAAAAACATAGACTCGGTGTCACAGTTGGAAACTCTCTATGTAATCATCATATTGAGATTCAACCAATTCTAATCAATTAACACTTCCAACTCCCTGTATATATCAATATTATCTTCTCTGTGACTCTAGAAAACAACACCATGAAGTGCACAACCCTTCTCATCTCCCTTCTCGTCATCACCGTCATGCTTTCGGTTATCGACGCTCGCGGCAAAAAGGGCAAACGACGAGGCGGCGGCCGCAACCCTGCGCCTAACACGGTCAACGGGGGAGGCGGAAACAATCGCGGAGGAAAGCGAGGAGGCAGACGGGGCGGAAATCTGGGCGGCGGAGGCGGAAACAACCCGAACATCGTCGTAAACGTCGACGACAGCGGCGAAAGTCACTCAACCGGAAGTGGAAGCTCGAATGAAAATTCCATCGTTAGCAGCGCGGAGTCTGTATCATCATCAAATAGCTATGAGGATTCCGACTTGCCTTTTCAACCGTGTCGCCTGTATGATATGGTGAATGATTTCGAAGTGGAGCGACGTCCATGCAAGCCGTATTATCGATGCGATGATCGGGATGCCGTGGTTTTGAGTGATCAGCAGTTGAGACCGCAGTACAAAGTGTCGTTTTGCAGGGAGAATGTCAATTTGGCTGATTTGGAGGAAATACTGGTGCGTTAATCGGCTTGTTTATTTATAAATTGATTTTTAATATAAATTGTAATTTTAATGGCTAATGAAATAATTTTCATAAAATAAAGATTTTGTTTTATGTCTAAAATTTGGTATGTCTATCTACTGTCAGGGAGAGTTCATACATTCAGGGATACCGGCTCATCTTGAATTAAATCAATTGGAATTGTTTTATCATTCAACTATATTTTGTTTTTCAAAATCTGAGTTATGATATCCTGTTCACTTTTACATGTTTTTGTGTGTTCCGGAAATAGGGCCAGGCCGGAAGCTGTTCGCAATCAGACGACTCCTGTTCAAGAACATCGTATTTCACGATTTTCGACTTCCCAGATAGAGTCTCATACTGTGAGAAAAACGGACGACTAAGCCTGGACTCTTTTGATAAATGTGATTCGGGGGAAATAGTAATAAATGATTCACTTGTGTCCGCTTCCATATCTCTGGATTCGTCAAACTGGCGGCAATAAAAAAGAGATATCAACTTTCTATTGTAAGTGTGTCAAAAGAGATATACAACTAAAATAAAGAATTTAAAAAGGAATTTTTGTTGTCTTATTTATCAAGTTTATTTTTTTAGAATAAACTATCATTCTATTTACTTTAGTTAATATGTTGATATTATTCTTTAGGGAAGTGTTAAATAAAATTAGAAACAGTCAAGATGTGTAATTCTATATGTCTAAATAATTATTCCAATGCACAATAAAAGCGAATTCTATGTTTAAAAATCCATCATATGTCATTTTTTGTGCAAAACGTTAAATGCGAAATTATGGACAAGACACAATGGAACAAAAATGCTTTTGAACATTTGTTTTTATCACAATGCGAAACATAAGTATATAAAGTCATAATGATTTCCACTATAGAGCAAATTCGGTGCGAAAATCACAACATTTTATTTTTTAAAAGTGATAAAACATTGCACCACTAGGCCCATTTGCGTTAAAATGCAGCCTTTTGGTTCTTTCCAATAATTTCTTATCGAACCCAAAAAAAAAACGCAATCTATTTCAACGCTAGATGTTTCAAAAATTTTAGTTTCACATAATTTTATGAATGCATTAGTTTGCACGAAAACTGTTATTTATCGCAAATGTGACCATGGCCTGAAGAACATAGATGACGCAGTTCAAAATGAACAGCAAAGGCATCTAGATAGGTATCCTATTAAATAGGCATCTATCATTTTTGTTTTAAAATGGATTTGCTTGACATGACCGGATGCCCCATACATACGTAAGCAAGCTCAATCAAAATTATTTAGAATTTAAAGATGACGAAACCATGTATCTTATAAAATGGTTAGTAATTAAGAGACCATTTGCATCCGGACAAGAAAAGTTATTACGAGACTACAAACGCAAAACCACTGCGGAAATAGGTTTTCGTGTATAAATCATCAGTTTAGCTAAGTTGTTTTTTTTTAAACCACCAATGCGCATGGTAATTTCAAATCACTAATAATTAGCTGGTAATGCAAAATGTGAGGTGGAAAAGTACAATATTATAGTTTTCAAAATGGATCCCTGAGTCAAATCAAGGTTCGCTGTTGTTTCTTGGTGCTTTGAGAAAAATCAAATATGTCATAGATCAGGAGTCACTGTGACACATTTCAAATATTAAATTATTCATGCATGGAACTTTACGATTTTGAACCGCTTAAGGTTTATCACAGTGACAAATATTACGCCTGGAGTGTAATATATTTGGGTGGACATCAGATTTTTGACTTGTTTGTTTTAAACAAAGGCCATCGTGACCATTTCTCCTGACAATGATTTTGTTGATACGGATCTTGATTTCACCAAAATTGACCACTATGCTTAACGGATGTTTTGAAACATGTCAATGATAAAACAAGTTTGTTATTATTGTTGTCTCTTCATCATGATGCAATGTAATTGTGTAGAGTAAGATACCCCCACAGTCGGTAAAAGCATCTTATCGTGGCGCATCCAAGGCTAAATTGCACAATAGACATAGCGTTAATTATTGATGAAAATAAAATATAATTAATGTCACCCTTAGCGGGATGTTTGCACTTACTGAAAGTCACTTGTTGATTCGCGTCGGAACAAAAGTGGAGGTCTCTTGTGGGGCTTTTGGGCCGCACAATCAAGGTCACTATTTCACGTTAAAAAACACCTCCGCATACGGAACTATTTTTTGTCATCGGGGGCGGAGGGTTGAACGTAAACTTACGCAAATGATTTGAAAGGGAAGAATTGTTAAAAGCGTGACTGTATTCACCTCGGGATATCGGCCATTTGTAATTTTAAAGCTGCATTTTTATTGCCTTAAATCATAAATAAACTGAGGATAATTAGGTTAATGTGCCGTCAGTTAAGAAGCCAAAGCCAGTGAATTTTGTCAACTAAGATATATCTCCTAATCCAGTAATTGAATGATAACGTTATTGCCTATTTATAATGGGAAATTCAATAAAATAAGAAAATATATACATGAATTACATACATGACGTTAGACGACTATCATTTCAGACAATGATACTGAGAAACGTTCGATTTCAGTGAGACACCAAACCTTAAATATCGTCATTGCTGTTTGTCGTGTGAAAGAAACTACATAAATACTATCACAAAACTCTCATGTAATAGCTATTATTATGTAACTTTTTTTGTCATCTAATTACATTTTAAATTCAAATCAAAGTACAATTCTAGTCAAACCAATTTCTATATGTCATGCAAGGGCGCTTCTTATTTCTATTTTTCAATCGAAAAAACATCTCATTAATTAATGCTTTGTAAAATTTGTGCAAAATAATTATTTTTCTCTATTCTTTTTTGGAAATTTGACACTGTCATCTGAAACTTGTATTTGACACTTTTATGTCGAAAAACAAAAGCCACTTGGTTTTGAAATTAGTAATCTGGCCCCTTAACAGCACTAAGTAACTGTAAGTGAGTTGAATAGAAATCTAATTAGACATTTCGACAAACAAGTTGCTGCACTCGGAAATAATAAGAGGGTCATATTTTCCTGGGAACAACATTTTATTTGTTCCTAACTGAAAACTGCATAAATGATGCTAGCGCTACATTCAATAAATGATATAATTGCATAAGCATTTAACCTGAAGAATTATTCAAGCTTGCACCTGTATATGATTTTCTGCATTATTTATATCTTTCTTCTTTTTTATAATATAATTCTATATAAATCGCTTTGTGACACCAATACGTTAAATGCATACATGTATGTTTGAAATATACAAGAACACTTTTTAACGTTGCCATTAAATTTTCATTATTTTGTCTTCTTTAATTATTAAGTTATGTGATATTCTATTAAATAGTCTGCGTTTATCCTAAAGTCTTATGATATTCTACTAAGAAATCCTCCCAAGTATCGTGCTTTATCCATCGGATGAAGAATCCTTTTCGCTTCGTTTTGATTTCTATCAGATAATCAAAAGACCAAACTAAAAACATTGTAGGTAGCGGGCTAATCCCGGGATAATCTCGGGTACCAGCGTCCTGCTTGGTGCGCATAGCCTCACCGGAAATCTTCCTTGCTTTTCGCGAAACACAAAGCAGCAGACGTGATTTTGTTAAATTATTGAAAAAGTGTGTTTTATTGGATTTATGGCGTAGAACAGGATATTCAGGTCATAAATGGTATGTAGAACATACATCAGAAAACGTTTGATACGTTTGATGCTAAATGTTGCTCATTTTAGTAGTTTGTTAAGTGTAACAAGTCTGGGGATTGGAATCAAGTACCGGGCCATAGTCTGGGCTCCTCTACCCGCTAACCAAGCAGATTATTGTTATATTTAATGTTTTGCTATTAAATTGGGTCCCATTAAAGGGTAAATTTGTCTCTGGGCTACACCAATTCTGTGGAGGCAATGGGTCGGTGTATTACCTAGGTCAATAGAGCTTTCCTAATCATAAAATTAG
>LQRL01110917.1:15402-28201 GCA_001703475.1 Hydroides elegans
TAAAACGCAATGCAGAATCTAGTGATACTGCAGACAACGGTCATGACAACGGTTGCCATGCGATTCTTCGTCTCCATAAATGCAATGCAGTATCGGAAGTATTATTCAAATGGGGCCGTATTTATGAAATACCATATTCGCTTTATCGTATTTGGAAAATCATATTTGATTTTGAATTTCAACAAATAATTGAGTTTGTTCTTTAGTGTTTTAATGAAATAAATACATACGATAGCAGTCTATTTCAATAAATAAATACAACTGAGCATGATTTGAGTGTCTCAAAAGCATTTTAAAGAAAGTTGAAAAACCACGTGAAATTACTGAATACCACATTTTGAAAAATATAACCACTTGATAATTGATGGTGTCATAGTATTACATGATGAACAAGAGGGAGTGGAGGGGATGATAAGTGAATAGCCTAATAGTTTTGTAACAAACAATATTTGGAACAATTCAAGAATGATTATTTATAAATGTAATATATGTATATGGAATCTGCCATTTTAAGGTTAGATATGCATCCAATCCGGAGCATAACTCATATATCAATAGGAGAATGAGGCATAGCCCTGTGAGGCGCAAATAATAAAATGTACATCAATATATATATATGATACAAATACAAATTTGTAATATAAATGAGTGAATGCTTCATTCTGAATTGTAACATTTCTGGCTCCGCTCCCGAGTATCGATTGTTTCAACAACTTACAGCTTTTGTTATAACCACATTCTGTATTGTTGAAACCAGAGAGATATTTGGTTTCAACGAAATTATGAGTCGGTCTTAACAGAGTTGAATTCGGTTTAAACGAAATCCGTGATGGTTTCAACCGATTATCAGTTGGTCTCAACAAAACTGTGTTTGGTTTCAACGAAAACGAGTTTTGTTCAAACCAAAATTTTGGTTTAAACCGATTTTTCGGTTAAGACCAAAAACAGGGGTTATGTCCGCAAAAGTATTCCATCTTACAACTTTGTGGTCCAATCAATTGAGCGCTTGTGTTAAACTCTTATTATATATCACTATATATTTATTAATATATCAGGCATTTAAATAATTTAAAATTGAAAGAAAGAAGACATTAATAATATCAAGGACGCAAAATAAATCTTCTTCTGTATTGAATCAAATTGAAAATCATTAATAACTTGTTATCTTCGGTGTTGATAAGCTATCACATATAAATACTTGCATAAACAGATAAGACGACTAGGTTTTTTTTTGCACGATGTTAACTTAATGATTTTCTCACCGTGAAAGAAAGCCCGAGTCGTATCGTGATAAGTGATAAGACAAAAGCCTGCCATCGAGAATGTGAGATTTTACTCACGTTCACAAAGAGCATATAGCGTATCCGGGGCTTTTGAGCACTGCGGGCTTTTTTGCACGTAACACCGGCCATTAGACTGAGCGTCTTGAAGAGCTCAACTCATGCTCTCATATCTACATATTATAAAAGAAAGCAAAACATGGACAACTGCTTTAGTATATAAGGAATGAACATACAAAATGGCTAATTAGGGAAACAAGTTTTAAACATAAACATATGCCATATAATATATACGATAAAAACATAAGTTTGCTTGAAATTCACAAATTTGTTTGAGGTGGTACCAATCATTCTTGTTGATGGATTTTAAATGTATGATTCTCAGACATTGTTTTTAGTGATACAAATAAGACAACTATATACAGTTTTGGAATGTTTCATTCTGATCCTTTAACTTGAAGATTATCTATTTACCATGGGATCAAACACAGGTGCTACCGGATACACTTTAAGGTATCGCATAATTCACGCATTCATCATTCCGATAACAACGATCGGTTTTGTGTTGAATGTCTTTGTTATAGCGGCCATAATAAAAGACAAGAAAATGCGTAAAACTGAAAATCTACTGCATTTCAATTTGGCGTGTATTGACATTCTGATATTATTGGTAGGTTTTAATGCTGTTTTCATAGATCTCATCATAGATGAAGATGTGAAAGATGTTGTTAAAACAATACATTGTTCTTTCTTTGGATTCGGTCTTACTACTAGTATTTTCGCACTCGTTCAAATAAGTGTTCTTAGAACTAAACGATTCACGCAATTTCATTTCAACATTTCAAATATGCAATTGTATATTGCAATAATTGTAGATTGGTGTGTTTCTGCTATTGTAATGTTAGTGTATTCTTTTTCGCCTCTGCAATCGTCCAACCCTGAACAATGCGGATCAAGTTTATCGGAATATCAAATCATACCCTCCCTACTCAATACCTGTATACAGATCGTCGTTTTCGGTGCATCTCTCCTCATTTTGATTGGATCACTGGGCAAAAGTATTTCACACTTAGTTCAACTTAAGAAACTCCATCCTATGCCACCGCCGATATTGAACATAGATACTCATACGTCAATGTTCGACAGTCCCGCTTGTGACCATCATGTACCGCTAGACCAACCACACAGCATTTCATCGATTCAGTTGGAGATGTTTGAAACCGGAAATGGCGGTCTAGCTGTCACAGCTGCCAGCAAGCCATGGGTCCAGCTGTCACCACATTACGTAGCTCGTCGCCAGCTGGTGGTGACCACGTTCATACTCTTATTATGCTCACTTTTGTTTTTCATAATTCCGCTGGCTTTAGGTGTGTATAATCTGAGAGAACCATCGGATTTCATTGCTGGGTTTATCTATGTATGTCTTCTTTGCAATAGTATGGTTACACCCATTGTATGTATAGCACGGTATGAGCATTTTCGAAAGGTGATACTTGGCTGGTTCAAAGCACTTTGGTAGTTGGTTTAAATATATATTCTATGTTATGAGATACATGGAAGTACAAGGAAAATAACGTTTTTTTAAGATCGAACTTAATATTCACTGAATTATTGCATTTGCATGGCCATGATTTATGGTAGTTAGATGGAAAATAAATATATAATGAATATAATATATAAATAATTTAATTACTCCAACAGTAAGTTATATGAATCTTATATGCATAATGTAAGTGTTAAATGTCAGGGTGAAGGACTAAATGCAACATTTCTTTATATATACATATATTGATTTTATGATAACTTTTCGGCATTAAGGTAATACAATTCTGCCATATATATATTCTGATAAACTATAATGTTACATATGAGTCAGGAATTAAATAACACTATACCAAAGCATCAATAGGTTTTATCATGATAAATGATAAAAAACTTTGCACAGTGATCCCGCAGATCAAGTGGTGCTCATTATATTGAATGCTGGAAACACGGAACTATCCAACTATGATATCAATACAGCTTGTCTTTCTGTTTTTACCTTAATAATTGCCATTGTCTCGTGTAATCTGATATCTTCATGTAGTTATGAAGATGGTATGGCAAGTTTTATTCGTTTCTACGTAGCAAAGCCGCTGACTAATAACTTGTTAGTTTGACGTTGATTCATATCCTGTGAAATAGTATCTCTCATTTTAATGGCAAGTTAACATATCGTACAGCAAATGCAATTGCCATGGACATACTAAAAATGTGTTACAATTATTAGCTTATAGTTTTATGATAATTGTTGTGAAATCGTGTCAATTCAGATTCAATGAAAAGCGTTGCTCTCAATTTGCACTTCCATGGTGGTTTTGCAAAAAAAATGTCTAGCAATGTTTTGTCTATTGTGTAATTGCGTAAATTGCAAGTAGTTATTTTTTGGTATTATTTCAAAATTTTGAAAATTTTAAATGACGAAGACAGTATTTAGCAATGGTTGCTGTAGGTTTACACTTTGGAACTAAGTGCACACTCTTTCATAAATAAAGAAAACAATGACAATCATAGAAATGTGACTAGAATTACTAGAGATTCCGGCCAAGATATAATATAACGATGATTAAAATGTACATTTTTCTTTGAGGATCTCCACAAAGTTGCCGAATATGCCCAGTATGAACATATCAGAAATATTTCGATCCCAAACGCGGGAGCTATTTATGTTTGTGCGTGTACATTATGTAGATTCTAAATGATGATCAGACTAGTAATTTGAGAAATGTTTGCATCGTTGATTTTAATCTAAAAAATATGGGTACATTGTAACCGGGGTAGTTGATTATTAATCACAACGATCTCAGTCATTTAAAGCATCTTAAAACATCAGTTGGTTGTATTTCTTGGAAGGGCATCCGCATGTAAATAATTTTTCGATCGCTTCGAGTTGTAAAATTGATTTGTATAACAAACCAGCGATATTTGTACTGGATTTATAAAATTTTGCAATTTGATATATATTTTTTAATCGTATTAAGTTATGTCCTATCAGAATTCAAAAAGGGCATAGTCTTTAGCTCTCATATCTTTGAATAGCAAAAACCTAAGCCACTTTATTACGTGCTTTACACTGATTTCAGAATGGACCAGATTTGATGAATGAAGAAACGACGCGTACAAGAGCGCATTTCTTTCGAAATACGTAAATGTTCGTAAATTATAGGAACCTAGGTGTTTGTGAATGTTGTTATCATTTCGAAAAACGCCTTTGAAAGTCGATAATACCTTGCTTAATAAACCTCATAGCAAAATTGTGTGCATATACATGTATAAACCTGTGAATTCAGTCAGCTATTTGTTTTAAATATGACATGTTTGTAGCTTTTTAAACAGAGTGATTATTTTTCTCATAATGCAACCAGTCACACTCACTCGATAACCTCGATAACGCACTTGTTTAGATCACATTTTAATAACAAATGTAGCTAGTAACAATAGTTGTTTTGGCTAATATTTTATATTTATATTCAGTTTGAAATCATGATTTTTGACATTTTCAAAATACATGTTGCAATTTCTAATGAGGATTTTCACAACAAAGCCCGACATTATAATATTCATTTTGTATACTACCGATAAATGCTGTACATGTATTTGATGAGATCAACACCTTTTTGTGTCAAATACAAATAAAACAATCACTAAGGCAACTACTCTAAACCAAAAGTACAACGACAATCAATACACTTGATTTCCGTATATAGTTGTTGACGACTATTCTTAGACGTATCCTAAAAGCGATTAGCACATACCAAATTCATATTTTTTTTGGGGGGAAAACGGATAATTATTGGAAACGAGTGAACAGCGATTAGTATGCCGCTAGGATACTGTGCACTTCAGCAGCTGGTCTGATTGAAGTGTGCTTCATCTTAATTAGACAGCTTATAGATCAAACGTCCATTGAATGAAATACATGGACTCTAATGTGGATAAATCATCGGGTAAAGACACGTGGTGGTGGTGACTCAAAGGCTTTAACCCACTCGGCAAGGTTTGTCCGAGGTACGTCTTATACGGACATGACGTCGAGAGGACGACCTAATTTGGGCCCATATTTAAGTTTTCCGGACCTCCTTTTACGTTCCGGCGTTCGTAGGACGTTATTCGTTCGTCCGATTCGGACGCAACGTCAGTGCGACGTCTTTTATACGTCCGCGACGAATAAGGACGTCCGGAAAACTAACATATAGGCCAAAATTAGGTCGTTCTCTCGACGTCCGTGGACGTCTTGCCGAGTGGGAAAGGACAGTATGGCATGGGGAAGGAATCATTTCCAAAACTTATAAGAAACACAGTGAAAGCCATCTTAGTTGAATGGATATATTCTAATGTGTCGTATTTCAGCGATGTTCTTAATCCAAATACAAGAGTTATCCGGATTGAGTCCATATCATAACTAAGTCTTAGATTCTACAACTCAGTTTAGCGAGATTTACATATAAGTTTGTATCAAACTACAATGCTTGTATGGTTTATGCACAAAAAACTAACTATTCAAGGGGTCGACCATATCTGAAGGAGATGTGTTTGTTATTGGTATTCCTCGCACTTTGATAATCTTAAATACCGATTTCGGCATTTCAGATTGCTTCAATCGTATTTGAAATTTCACATTTCCGTTCCATATTTGTGACATTACGAACGGGGACTGTTCGAACGTTTGCGTTTTGACTGGATACAGGTTCGCCCATATATAAATTCATATATGAAAGTTAGTCTTAGTTCTAGACGGATAGGCTCCACTACTACAAATAGTAACACATGATATCAAAGGAAAAAATATCACATATAAGATACAAAACATGTAAATGTCACATGTGAAGCGTTCTTTAGAATATCTCAAGTGACATTGTAATGGTCTCCGTTTCCTTAGCTCTATTTTTTGCTCGTAACATTTCGGTTGGGTGAAGTGCTTTACAAATACCAACAGAAGGCAAGGACTGATTTTGATAAGGCTGTTGTTTTGAGATTCCTTGAAATGTTAAAACATAGAGTTTTTATAAAAATGATATTCTTGCTGCTTATGAAGCAAGGGCGGAATCCAGAAAATGTGGAGCATTAAACTCCGATAGAGATAGTAGAAGAACCGAACAGGGCCGACCATGTCTTTTTCGATATGATATATAAGGACCGAATAGTCGTCCGTCTCGTTCACTTTTTCGGAGGTTCAGGCCTGTGATCAGGACTGAAAATAGTACCATAGTACTCTCAGCAGTTTGGTGACTTTCTTATGTCAAACTATTACACCTTTTATCGTCACCAACGTTTCTTAAAATACACATATTTCTATTTCGTTTTATACTAGAACTACATACTTACACAAAGCAACAATGGACACTCTTGCCCTCCTTACATAGAGGCGTTTTATCAAGAAAATGTTTAAATTCCACGTTGTACGTGAAGGTTCTCCAGACATTGTGAGACGTCACTATTTCGAATGGACGTCGCGATTTAAACTGAATGTCCTTGTGATAATATTGACTGAGTACTTAAAACGTTTCTCAATAATATATTGAGTGAGAATTCAATTCAATGATCTAACTCAAGGAATGAATTCAGTTGCAATTATCCCTCAAACGATACATATATGGTACAGGTATGTATAAGGCTGTAAAACATTGAATTACAGCATTTCAAAAATTATACACCATTCATATTCATGTATGCATTGATGATTCCAAACAGTTTTGCTCACTCCATTCTGTCTGCGTCTGAGCTCCATCAAAGTCGCATTTTATCGCTCTCGTGGGAGGCACCGAAGACACATTTTGTCCCAGTCTCAACTGCATCCTGCATAAGTATGACGCTCAAATTGTTGTTTTATTTCTTGGAACCATTATAAGCAATGACACTGTATTTTCTGACTGGGAATTGTCTGCTCTCTAACACAATAAAGCGTAAAATAGTGTTTTAAAAAGTGCATTTAGATACTTTAATGATTGGTAAAATGTCTATGTCACACCTGTAACTGTTTGGATTTTAGTTTTAAACATTATTTTTTATTCAGTCACAATCTTCAAATTATCACCAGAAATATTAATGCCTCAAAGGTATAAAGTAATCATGTTTTAGCATGTACACCCAGTCAACAATGAATCTCACATGAGTTGCGGTGAGTTCCCGTGAGACTCACAGATTTCCTCACAGTGTGTGTCTCGCCATGTAAGGCTCACAGCTAAATCACAGTGACCTCACATAATGTGACTCACCGAGTGTTGCTCACATGGGCCTTTCAAAGTCTCACCAACGTCCCACATGAGCTCACAGTTTGTGAGCTTTTGTGAGAGTTTTTTGGCGAGACTTTCATGGTACGTATGTTATATCATGTACGTCTTTTGTGAGGCTCGCTTTACGAAATATCTGTGAGATTTTCTTAAAAGTATTTTTGAAACTTACGATTCCTCACGTATGTCTTTTGTAAGTCTCGCTCGGTGAAATAACTATGAGATTTTTTAAAAAGACTCTTGTGATAGATATGATTTCTCACGTGGGATTTTTGCGGATCTCTCTCGGTGAAATCACTGTGAGATTTTTTGGAAAGTTTTCCGGCAGACTTATGACTTCTCACGTACGTCTTTTGTGAGTCTCACTTGAGGATGTCAATTTGAAAACAAATACTATGAAATGTACGCGCTTAAATTTTTGATATATTATAAAATAATATGTTTCCTTTTGAATGATATTTAATTTATACTTTTATTATATGCACAACACTAGTAAAATTTTTGTAAGTGCCCAAGGCACAAACTGCATACATTCATAACGCCATGTTGATTTTGCTTTGCTTGAATTGTGTGGTTTGCCTTTACGTTCAGACCTGCCATTCATATACACAGCACATAAGTTTTATCATGCGCTCATATTATTTTGCAGTTAAAACAGTGTGCCCTCGTATAGAACACCTTCACCCCATTTAAAAGCCCCAGCTCATATATTGCATACAATAATAGTACACTTTTATTAATTATGATATTATGAATAGGCATCCCAAGATAGAAGAAACCAATATATTATTACATATATATATGTCAGAAGGCAAAAATTAATCTCGCATTTCGTCGTGTACATATAGACAACATAACTCTAAAATGTTTAATAATAATAAACATGCTAATTTGAGGATGTTCACCATGATCAAAATCGATATTTTAACATATACATGTATCTATCAATATGGATAAAATACTCATCTAAAATATGATAACAAAAACACAAATAATAATCAATTTACAACATTATCTCTATCTAGATACATCTTCAAGTATAAAACAACATATCAATAAAGATATGCAAATAATCCCCTTCTTGCACCCCCCCATCACTACGCCCATATGAACTGTAAGATGTGTGTCTCATCTTTACTAGCCGCACTCCCATGATGCATTGCTGTTTTTGCTGCAATTTGATTGGTCAACGGATTGCGGAAATTTAATTGCGCCATATGTAAAGAAGGTAAAACACAAACTTTGGATTTTTATAAATGTAAATTATGTTTTAATAATTTTCAAGGGATATTTTATGCTGCCAAAGCGATTTTGGATAACACAACAGTTTGTAGATTCTTTTCATTACCACTGGCTTCGGCAAAAGTTTCAAGTAAGGGTAAAAAAAGACAATTGACAGAAAGCATATGGCCATCAACACGTGTTGAGTTGGATGTATATTTAATTTCCCTTTTAGAACTTATTAAGTGTAGCAGTTGTTGTGAAAGTACCGTAAACTCCATCTGGTTCAATCCGACAGGTTGTTCATAGTCTAGATATTAAGGGTTTAACTGAATATAGGACTAGGTGAATTGCTGCCCAAAATCCCGATACTTTGGTGTTTTGTAATAAAATAAAGATATAGATGGATGGGAATAATATATGATCGGACGAGAAGGGGTGTATTGAGTGTGGTATGGTCGTAGGCATTAGAGCAAGGAAATGATTTAGACAAAATGGGTCAGAATACAAGATTGGTTTCAGATTTATTTCGAAAGGCTTCTTGGTCACGTTGATTTAACTGTTTGGTATTTTAAGGCAAAACTATATGTGTAATAATGTATTGGTTCCTTCTATCTTGGGATGCCTATTCAAAAGTGTACCATTATTGTATGTCATATATGAGCTGGGGCTTCCAAAAGAGGGTTGAAGGTGTTCTATACGAGAGCATACTTTTTTGACTGCGAAATAATGTGAGCGCATGATAAAACTTTAGTGCTGTGTAGATGAATGGCTAGTGTGTGTGTAAAGGCAAACCACACGATTCAAGCAAAGCAAAATCAACATGGCGTTATGAATGTATCAAGTTTGTGCTTTGGGCACTAGCAAAAATTCAATTTTACTAGTGTTGTGCATAAATGCTTGATATAGATGGATGGGAATCATAGGATCGGAGGAGAAGGGGTGTATTGAGCGTGGTATGAAACATTTTTTATATCATTTATGTCCACATTCTTTTTAGAACCATGGAAAAACCGAAACCAAATGCAGAATGCCATCACGTTACGGTGCGACTGCACGAGTGTTTCGTTGCCTATCCTGCTGACAAGAGATCCCCATGCAAGGAATAGACGAACAACTCTCGAGACACTCCGTGTCTTTAAACTTTGCACAGCCCATGAGAACAATAAGCCAACCTTTCTCATTGAATCTATCGCTTTGCAATGGATTGCTCGTGGACAATCATAGCCGCAAGGCAATTAAAAATATCTTTAGTTTGAGCTCCAATATATCAATATCTTTACGTTGATTTTGAAGAAAGGCGGCCACGGCGAGAATTAATCGACAAACACAGAAAGAAGAACAGAGATATGAGCGAAACAGGAAATCCAACAGGCGGTGAAGAGGTAAGTTTTACTTAATTATAATTATTGTTCCTTTTAACTCCAAGCAGCACTGTAGGGCAAATTATATCAAAGTGGGGTTCATAAGTGTCCCGTTTTATGCCTTTTAACAGTAGAACGATCCGGCATTCTGGTGTCAAGTCCTTCTAAAAGGCCTAATAATAGATATTCGTTCATTTGTTCAGGTAGTAAAGTTTTGCGTTGATTACAAGAATAGTAATGGGTTTTTAAGTGAATGATAGACAGAAAAATATTCAGGAAAAAATAAATTATTTCAGATTTCAGCATATAATAGCAATTAGTAGATATAGTCATTTAGAGGCACGAAAGAAAAGCTCAAGGCAGTGCTCAGCTGTGTATATTTTCAATTGAATACGAGTACTTGGTGAAAATGACAAAGTCCGCCAAGGTGCAATTAATAATTTGATCGCTATACTGAGTGGAGCCAATAATAAGAGGCAAATGATAGAAAATCACCGCAGGTTATTGCCCATGTTTCTATAGTGTCTAATGCAAGGTGGCTTTGTTGGTAATTGCTGATATACGATATATCAAGAATATATAAATGTGGGGAGAGAGAGGGAAACCTCTATAATTTTTTGGCTAATATACAGTTAAATAGGGCCGAAGACCCCTTCGACAAAGTATCCGCCGAAGAATGGCAAGAGTTAGCCAGACTAGCCAAAGAAAAAAGAAAAGACGAAGCGATACAGAGGCATCGTGATCGTCGTCTTCGTAGTCAGTCTTAATGTAAAGAGGGACAGGTTACCAATGTGAATAAAAATGTAAGTGTAGGTACCGTAAAAAGGTCATAGTCCTTGTGAAAAATGTTAAGATAATCCGTGGCTCGCAATAGGAAATATCACGATAAATCTCTGAACAGCCAGCTTCCTTAATATTTCCTAAGTGTCTGCATGCATTACAGGTTCCTAACTAAAATAAAGGCTATAAGCAATGGATGGGTTTCACAATAAATAGACTTATGCTCTTAACAATAAATACAGAGAGAAGCAATCCCGCCAGACCAAGACGGCAAAGTAGCTACTAAGCGAAATAGGCCCGCCCCTCGCCCGCGCCACGTTACATGGGACCCAAGCATCAAGGACTAATTTTAAGGTGTTTATATAGAGTTCCAAGTTTCATGTCACATACATTTTTAAGAAAGATCTACACCGATCATCTGGTTGTAACAGGTTGTTCATAGTATAGATATTAGGGTCTAACTGAATGTAGGGCTAGGTGAATTGCTGGCCAAATTCGCGATACTTTTGTGGGTTTTTAAGCAAATGCAGCAAATACGTGTCCGTCCTTTACGGTTTATACGAGATATCTCGAAGACGAATGAAATACCTACTTAAGCAATATTGGGTGAAGGGGTTCTATACAAGGGCATACTGTTTTAACTGCGAAATAATATGAGCGCATGATAAAGCTTTAGTGCTGTGTACATGAATGGCGGGTCTGTGCGTTAAGGCAAACCACACGAATAAACAAAGCAAAATAAACATGGCGTTTCGAATGTATGCAGTTGTGCTTTTGCCACTTGCAAAAATTCCAGAAGGGGTGTATTGAGTGTGGTATGGTAGTAGGCATTAGAGCAAGTAAATGAATGAGAACAATGCAGCATTCAGATAAACGGCTTTTCATGTAGTGTGTGTGGACTAAAGGTCCAGGCTTACATAACTGAATGTGCATGTGCGTTGATTGCATGATGTTTACACCCTTTATTATTATCCCAAATTATTTATTCAAAAGAAATATTTACAAAATGTTATAAAATAAAAACAAATCTAGATCATCCATTGATCCATTGATTTACACCCTAAATACAGAGGAAGTCCCTATAAAACACATCTAAAGTGTTGTAAGAGACCGTTTAGTCCTTTGTTGCTTTATACAAATATAATAAATCAGTTCCTTTCAAATATCCTTCGAGATTAGTAAAGAGCGCATCAACGAAAGTTTGTCTTGATCATACGAACAATATTTACTTATGTCATTAATTATTTGTATCGAGGCTAGAATCTTACACCATTGATTAAACAAATGTAGTTTCATCTATTTCTTTTATAAGTCAGTCAACGCGCTTGATTGATACAAACGGAATATACATGTAGATGGAGTAACACATAATTGTTTTTTAAGGAGTTTTATATCTTGTGTAATAAAAAGTGTCATTATGGGATATTCGTTGTTTATGAATGTTTGAAAATCATAAAAAAGTATAGATGCAAACGTTACGTTTGATTATGTTAAACACATGAAAATTACAGGATAAAAAAAAGAATATCAATTGCTAAATTCCGATTCAGAGTGAATCTGTGAAAATGTTAATGATTGAAATGAGATTGAATAAATATATCACACATAAGCAATCTTTAGACATTTTTTTCAATGGATAATCGGCGATAAATAAATGTGTGAGTTAAACCAATCAATTCATTATTATTCAAAGAAACAAAGAAAATACCCCCTTACGTTAGCTTATCTTGCAATACAGTCGGTGTAGCGTCGACTTATGTCAAGGCCATAATGTCGTAACAGCAACGTCATATTGCGACGTCGACGTTACGATTGGGTTTCGCCTAGCCTACAAAAATTGAGGGGACTTTTGGCCCCGCGGGGGGGGGGGGGGGTGTTTTTGAAT
>LQRL01110958.1:3672-21644 GCA_001703475.1 Hydroides elegans
AAGAATCAACAATTTTCAACCGATCGAGATACAACCTTGACGAGGCACGACTTCAGACATTAGTTTATACGTGTATAAACTTTGAAAGGTCTAGCTCAACTCCTTCATACTTAACTCGCGTGCACAAAGTACCCTATCTCAAGCGGGACAGACAGACAGACAGACAGACGGACGGACAGACGGACGGACAGACAGACGGACAGACGGACAAGCTCAACCCTATATCCCCTCGTTTTCACGGGGGATAATAAAAAATGCATAACAAAAATATCAAGAAACAATGTATGATAACTGGAAATAGCAATAAATATATTACCTACCTTTGTTTCCCGAATGAGGAACTGGTCATCCTTAGCCTTGCCCATAAACTCTTCACACGTATGCCTATCCATTTGCCCAGCAAACCACGCGTACTTCGACAAATCCTTTGATGCAGACAACTTCCGCTCCGCTGGTTCCTTAGGAATGGCGACCGGTTTCATACGAGGTGGAGCATGGGAACCACCATTTTCCGCTAATGAAGGGTGCATCCGGTCAGCTGGTTTTGGCGGGCTTTTTTGGCGAACGGTTAAGATGCCGTTGTCGTTATTTGTAACTTCTGGAAGAATCAAGTTTCATAATCATGTATATTACCAGACGCTCATTTTTTTTTAAACAAAAAAATTGTGCTTATGCAATTTCTCATTTATATTTATAGTAAATTCCTATTTCATTCACAGAATCTCAAAAACAGACGAAACAACAAAATCACGTTGTTTTTTACTTAGCATTATGTTGTTTAAAATATAAATCAACACGATTAATTTCAAACAAAATGGTCAAGTCGTCTACTATATGTCTAACGTAAAATCGTCCTCACTCGCCTTTTAAATCTATACCATTGCCACCCCGCGGTTCAATATATCTCAATCGTGCCTGTAAATAAAGTAACGTCCTACCACATTGCACCGACTGAAGTACACTTTTTTGAAGCCACACTGCTCCCTTTCGATGACTACTTCCTTCCAGTTTGCACAATTCGCAAAACACCAAGTCATCCAGCTCGCGTTTACTCTGAAAATATTGAAACATGGGTGATTATGTATAGGATTGCACTTGTAGAAAGCTTCCTTTTGAATGCCGTAATGACACAAGGATACATTTAAATGAATGAAAGATGAAGGCTTCTGTTTTGCTCTTTGACCTTAAACATCAACATTTTGGTGGCAACTTTTTGTCCGGATTCGTTTCTGTCAAAGTTTCGTTTTATTTGTCACATGAGGACCGAGTTGACTCAGTTGGGTTTCATTTTGAATTTGAAAAACACAATTTTATCACCATTGGTAGGCTTGCATTAGATATTTCTTTTAATTACATAACATGTACATCACATTAAACGCAGCGTGATCATTGTTTCAATCACTCTATATATTTTTTCAATGAAGCAATTTATCAGCCAACACTTTCGCCTTATTTGAAATGTTTATAACATTACATTATACACATGCAATTTGTTTAATTGATCTAATTTGGTTAATTAATTGTGCCTAAAAAGACTTACTACAAGAATGTCTCCCTTGTGAACATGAAGTCCATCGTTATCTTTTGGAACTACATCTTCCGTTGCCTTGTAAAATTTAAGCTGAAACATTAAAAAACATAATGAAGAGAGGTACGCGAAAAGACCGAATCATTGGAATGAATTCGCTGGATGATCTTAATAGTTTATTTCATATTTATGAGCTATTGATGTCTTTTTCTAACATCCAACATAAAATACAAGCTAATCAGCGTAAGAAACAACAGATGGTGTCATATAAATAAATAACTTTAACACTACAATCCACTCACTCTCATTGCGGGATTGTTTACTGGTATATTATCAACGACTTAAATCATGTTTATTGATAGCTCCTGTTGTGTGAGTGTGTTTGTGCTGCTGCTATATGGCAATGTCGAAATCTGACTCAGTCCTTATTGCACTGGTCAGCAGTTAAATTGCTGTGCACTCGTTCATTATCATCAATAAGCAAAAAAGCAACACTCATAGCGTTAATCTTCTATAGTTTAATAGTAAAAATAACAATGTTCTCTTTAAGTATCGCCCAAAGTTCATGGATTTTACACGAAAATGTGACGAAATGAGGTGAAATTAGACGTATTTGCCCGAAATCCAGGAAAGACTAAAAAACTAACAGAAACCACTAACGTGACTTCTGTTTTTAAAAAGGAACAATGTCAATAAGAGTGTTATTGCTATAAATTTTACCAACATGCAATTTAACAATCAGAATAAAATTGTCAAAATTTTATAGAAGTCTCAATATACATGAATTTAAAACTAAAAATCAATATTTCAATTTTTTTCGAGTTCCATTTTCTTAAAAAAATATATATTCCTGACACACTACAAAAATATGTTAACTGTGGGGCTTCAGAAATTAATTCAAAACTATAGAAATTACATGAACTGATTGCCCTTTTGGAGGGAACGCAATGGGTCCGTGAGTATGCGGTTGAACTCAAAACTATTTGTGTTTGTGGCAAAAAAAATACATCAAAATATATATTTTTGAATCTAAACAATTACACACGCTACAATAAGATAGCATTTCAAAACCATCCTACGAAGTGCTTATAATTACCGATTGTCCTTTTGGAGGAAGTGCAACGGGTTCATTATTATGCGGTCGGGTTCGTGCTTGCTTTTGTTTCGGCGTTGGATCCAGAACAATCTCAGAGTAAATTGTCTGCTCATCGCCCGCTATCTCAACAGTTCTTGGCATACTGGAAAGAGGAAATAAATATATTAAAGTTGTTTTTTGAGTATAATAAGGTGTTTTATGTGTAATTAAAGGTGTTTTATGTGTATATTAAGATTTTGTTACATGTACAAATAAATGCCTATTTGCTCACGTTTCTATTTGGAACTTTCGGACTTTAGTTAAATATCACCTCATTATGCCTTTAATAAAAGAGCAAATTACCAACCGGTCCATAAAAAATATACAAAATAAGAGCTCGCCCTCAGATAAATAACTACAATACTTATAAATCACTAACCCGGGCTTGTCATCATCGAACACAATCTCCGAATAACGCAAATCAATGCTTTTCTTGGGCACTTCCGGTGCCGGTCCGTATATTTCCTCTTCGGCCACGTGTCCTTCCGGTGATCCATTATCGCCCAGGTGTGGTTTGGGCGAGAGCGGTTCCGGTTTGTGGCCAGGGGCAAAGGGAGTGACGGGTTTGTGGACTTTAGCGTAGAGCTCCGATAGACAGATGGACGGATCACTGAAAAAAGGACACGATTTATAAATTAGTTACATGCATATATAGGCTTGCGAATAGCACAAATCAATGATTTTCTTAGCAACTTGCGGTGCGGGGCCGTATGTGTCCTCCTCAAGACTGCCCACATGTGCTTCCGGTGTCCCATTATCACCCAGGTGCGGTTTTGGCGAGAGTTGTTCCGGTTTTGGACCAGGGGCGAAGGGAGCGACTGGTTTGTGGACTTTGAGTTCTGATAGGCAGAAGGACAAATCACTGAAAAAAATTAAATGTACTCAAGGTTAAAATACAGGGATTTTATACATTATCCATACGCATATGCAGGTATGCAATAGGTTTTTTTACTATGAAGAAATAAATGTTTTTTTTTTATCTTATTGTGAAAGAAAAATCCGAAATGTAATGAGATAAGAAGAAAATCCATTGCATTCCTATTTGTCGGTGCCAGATCACACGCCGAGATATCGAGCAATATCATCCCTGGTCGAATCACAGACCGTGAGGCTAGCCGGCGTGCGCGCTACCACTATTCTACGGCTTCCCGCTTTGATAAAATGTACAATGGGGTTATGGTTCATATATCTTAGCGAAGAGCTCTGATGAACAAGAATCACAAAAAAGCAAAAATAAATACAGGTATCTACATATCTTTAAGATAATATCGTCTTCTTTGGTACAACGAGTTTGATTGTAAGTTTGGTACTCAACAATACATTACTGTATGTCCTTAAATTTTCATTAGATGATGTTACTGTGCTAAGACTTATAGGGTAATAATATCATATAAGATAGTTCTTTAAAGTTTCTGCACAACTGATAGACTATACATGAGAATGATTTTCGTCTATTGAAATCATTTTATCACTTTGGTGATTATAAACAGACAACATGTTATTCCAGACTTATACTAATGTAAAACGATATCGGAGTATGATATGTAATGTCTGGTTTGAGTAAAATGACAAGGTCGAAGTGGCATATTTTTATTGGATTGTGAGCGATGCACATCTGAGTGACCTGTTTATAATGTCTGCTGCTGATTCGAAGATAGTATAGCAGACACTTATTATGATTGACATAGATAGATATGCATATAACTAAAAATCCCATCAAATAATAGAACCATGGTATTCATATTTCGGGCCATGTGATTGAAACACATTTTTTTTACAAATCGCAGTTGATTTATAAGAAACAATATGATAATCAAGAAATACATTGATAGGAAAGGTCACCATAAAACAATTTCTTTAAAGTTGAAATTCTCATGGCGCCTTGGGTATATAACAATATTTATTAATATGGTCTGCATTTCCTTGGAATAATTTAAACATATTATTTTATCCATGAGTGTTTTTTCCGCAATCAGTTTAAGCAATTATACTTTTCTTTGAAATAGAAACTTTTTATACTTTTCCTACTATATGATTTAGGAATCATACCAAATCATGTGTCAACGAATATATACGAAAAGAACGTCATTAATCAAGAGATAATACAATAGAAGGTCATAAGCTCAATTATGTTTATTTGGTCAAATTCTAGTTTATTACTTCGCCTTGGGTATATGAGTATCTGTTGACATAGTCCACATTTGACTCGAACAAATTGTGCAGCATGGCATCACGTGCTTTCTTATCTATACTTTATCTCACCTATAATTTAATGAAACCCAAATAAACCCGGTTTGCAAGTAGCTCAAAAACAGAACGTTTGACTCGATTTATCTTCTTTGTCTTGGAACAAAATGTGATGCCCCGCTTAAGGTTTTGCCTTCTGGAATCAAACTCAGAAACGGGTTGATCAAATTTGGAGTTGCTCTCCCTTGGAACAATATTTATGACATGTACACTCTGTAAAACGCCCCAAAAGTTTGCATAGATATAGACATAGTAGTTTCCAGTATAGTCCGGTCGTAAAGGGGACTTAATTTCATTTCAGGTTTTTTGGTCATTTAGTTCTCCATTACTATTCTTTGAGACAAATTTCACATTCCCACACACCCCTTTTTGAGTCGACCAGCAACAATAGATTTTTTAAAGAAAAAAGTACAAGGTTATTATCGATACTATCAAAAGGAAAATTCTTATAATTCAATGTTTCTCATTCCATTATCGATTGAAACTCTTGTAAAAGATAAAATTGGGCGACTTTTTGTTTATAAGCAAATTTATAAATCAGTGTTAACAGTTTTGACAATGGCAAATATATAACGTTGTGAATAATCATGAGTACATCAGTTCTCCAATGCTTAACATTCGTGTAATTAAGCACGTTTTCAAATAAAAAAAACTCTACAGACCTGGAATTCGCTGACCTCAATAGGATACGAATCATAAAAACAAATTATCGGCTATTGTCAAATGCAATCCTGTGATGTTCACAACGTTATCTTTTTGGTATATAAACGAATCATGTTATGTGGTTGAGGCATAATATTACATATGACAAAGGATCATTCGAAACATATAAACAATGTTTCTTCGCGGAAAATATGTAGAAATAGTCTTTGTTTTGTTCATCTTTGTGGCAACTCAGGCCAGAGTAAGTTTGTACTATAAAAAATTGAAATAGCATAATTTTGATAACATTTTAAAACGTTAAATTAAACGTAACTCTTATGATTTAACTTTCGTCAAGACATTCAATTACGGGAATACAAAATTTGAATACTTCAACCACTTTCTTCCAAAGTAAAATCAATCACATTTGGGTGTTTATGCCATCAATTTTCGTCAGAAATCGATTGATCAAGACTCTCTTTTTGATTGATTTTTTTTTGGGGGGGGGGGCGGAGGGGCGAAGGTCATAATTGAAATTTCATAATATCATTTATTCAAATGCCATTAGCAGCAACAGAAAGTCTATTAAATGAATAATTGAAATACTTTTCAGTGCGACGATGACATAGAACTTCGCAGACAAGTGGCTGAACTATCAGAAAAACTGGAAACCACTGTCACTCAACAGAATGAAATCATCGAGAGCCTTCGTGAAGAAATCACATATTTGAAGAATGGTAAGTAGAATATCAAATTAGCAAAAATGATAAATGTTGTTTTAATGAATTTTAATTCATGTTTGAGCATTAGCGTTTGCTTATGCAATATTAATAGTAAACAATAACAAATATAATTTTAGTATATTGCTAAATACATGTACAATTATCTCAATACACATACATGTTGTTCTTCCTGTCATAAATATCTTTATATTTCAAGGAAACTCCCTTTTTTATCTTTCAAACCATCTCTTCTTTGCTGACTTTCTATCCAGCTCCTAATCTCTTTTTCGGCTATGCACATAGTTTTGCAGACAAGCTTAATTGCGCTTTGTAAACTGTGAATATGTTTATATAGTAGATGTGTGAATATGTTTATATAGGACTTTTTCACAATACTAGCTTCTGCAATGAAGTTAAAATCATTGCAGGCTTTAAAGTTTTGCTACTGAGGTTAATCGAATAAATTACTTTATGAATAGATTCTATGTTTTTTCTTCAACAGTACAACATACCAATGGTTCACGAGTTGCGTTTACGGCGTATGCAACAATGAACAAAAACTACGGCAAAGATGAGGTTATAAGTTTCGAGGGCGTCAAATCCAATTTTGGTGATGGTTATGACAGTGCCGAGTCGGCATTTATTTGTCCAGTTACGGGTATCTATATGTTCTCTTTGAGTTTGTTGTCGGATCATGATACATCCGCTCATGGGGTAATTGAACTAAATGGAGTTGATTTAATAAGTGTCTATTCTCATGATTCTTGGTTTCAAAGCACAAATGTCGGGTTTGCGGAATGTTTCATGGGTGGCAGGGTCCATGTTGTCTGTGGCACATGGGCGTCGTGTGGTATAAGACCGTATTCCGGGGCTTATGATTTCCATGCTTCCAACACCTTTTCCGGTGTTCTTATCTTCGAATATTGATTGTGGGTCAGCGAACTATAACATATATTAAAAAGGTTTTTTTAAAGTACATCTAATTGTCGATCATTGTATGATATAGTTAGGCACCGTCATCTGACGAAAATCTACGTAACGATTCATTATTATATTACTTATGTTTATCTTGTTAAGCTAAAACTCTTTGGTATAGTTTATTCAACGCAGATATTCAACATGTTTTTGGAGAATTAACTACCGTATTGATTCAAATATTGTAAAAAAATGAATAAAATGAAAAATATAAAATTAATTAATGACTATCAAATTATATCGTGTAACAAACTATTATCAATGTTCAATCATTAAACATATATAATACTATTGTTTTATTATATCAAGGCGGAAATCTATTTTGTTTTTAGTTCCTGAAAGAATAATTTTGATCTTTAATAAACTCATATATTGCTTTACTTAACAGGATTTAACTTTGCATATGTGGCGGTGTATGTTACAAAAAATGTTATCCACAAAAACATGTATATTATTCCAGTGTTTAAATCGTTACCAGAAATCTTATTTTGATGAATAATCTTCAGGAAAAATCTTTTGGAGTAATTTTCAAAAAAATCAAACAAATATGTATTGTTATGCCTCGCTTTCGAATCTTGACTTTTGAATAGTGTAATCACGAGTAAGCGATTTATCTTCAATAAAATGTTTCAATTAATATTGTTGTTGGATTTCACTATCATGCTTTGAGTAACAAGGGTTACATTGAAAACTCTGCTTCAGTTTTTGATCTCTAATATAATTTGATTTACAACACAAAAGAAAAATATTGCTATGACCTACATAATTCACATCACCCTATATGTTTATCCTAATTTCGCTGATTATATATTCACGACTCAGCATTGAGTCACAATATATTGTAATGAGGGATGTATTTACAAAAAAAAAAGATTTGTATATCAAATAAAATGACAACAATTAATATCACATATACGATATAACGATGCATCATGATAAGAATAATAGCAAAAGAAACCTGATCAAAATGGGTATTGGTCCGATGGATAGGGAAAACTAATGCCCAATGCTATAGAGCACGGGCATTACTTTTCCCTTTCACTTTATTTGAATCTACCGTATTTACAATTTTTCATATCGTTAATTACTCCGTACATCTGCTTTAAACGTTGCATTTCGTAGATTCTAGCCATTCATTCTTTATCAATTGTAATTCAATTAATCATATAATAATCTTGTCCCTTATATTTGATCCAACACATCCAAGTTTAATTCTATTTATGTAAAATATTAAGCTTACTTTAGTCCCATTTTAATACTGTTTAAATTCCAAGCTGGGACCATGTTTACATTTTTATAATGTTGTGTTTATTTATGTCATACGTTAAAATACAAACATTTAAACTAAATCATTCCAATTACATAAAATATGTCTGCACTACTTTCACATTCTTTTCAGTTACTGTAGTAAACAAAATTGCATACGTAGAATTTGACGTCACAATTGAGAAAATAGTTAAACTACACCGAGTACTTTAAGTGGGCGTGTGTGTGTCCTTCATCTCTCTCAGTTGTCACAACATACTCGTGTATATAATGATAGAGTAGAAAAGAAGCCCAATATGCATCATGTGGGTAAGCTCAAGAGGTAAGGACACTCGGCCATCCGGGTACAATTCCCGCGAGAGCTAGTTCAATCTTATTGAAATGTTGTAGCCATCTTTATTTCTTAAACAAACATTACCAATTACTACGGGCCCGATCATTATCACACAAGCTAATACCATAAAAAAGAAACCTACCGACGGGATGGAGCTTCTTTTTATTAATGCTATGCTGCTGGTTCAAAGTAAACGAGTGTCGAGATCAATCTGAGGGCTGGAGGCTTTTTGAGATTGGCTTGTTGAAAAATAGTTTTTTTTCGGGGGGCATGAACTTACCGACGGGGTGGAGGCTTCTTTTTATAAATGCTATGCTGTTGGTTCAAAATACACGAGTCGTAGAGATCAGACTGAAGACTGGAGACTTGTTGTGATTGGCTACTTGAAGATGAGGTTTTTTTTCGGGGAGCATGAACTTTAAGTTCAATCAAAAATAAAACCTACCGACGGGGTGGAGGCTTCTTTTAATAAATGCTATGTTGTTGGTCCAATGCAAAATTAAACCTTCCGGCGAGGAGAAGGCTTCTTTTTTATATAAATGATGCATTAAAGATTCAATCTAAAATAACACCTACCGGCGGGGTGGAGGCTTCTTTTTATAAATGCTATGCTGCTGGTTCAATGTACACGAGTCGTAGAGATCAGACTGAGGGCTGGAGGCTTGTTGTGATTGAGTGCTTGAAGACGAAGAGGAGGTCTTTTCCAAATTGGTCGCAGACACAAGACCAGTGTCGCCGCCACATCTACGGATAAAAAGTCAAAATGGGGTATATGTAACATAAACCTAATCAAATTCGGGGGTTCTTCTTAGTAAATAAACTGTTTCTCTTCCAAGTTGGTTTCTCGACACGAGGTCAGTGTCGCTGCCGCATCTACGGTTAAAAATAAAAGATGGTTAAGAACTTAAGAACTAATATATTTCAGAAAATGGTCAAATTCAAGGGCTTTTATTGTTTAAAAACTATGTTTTTCTATATATTTGTCGCCGATACGAGTTGAAAAGTAAAGATTAGCTATATCATGTTTAGGCTATGGACACTTGACTAAAGTTATTAAATTATACATTATATACCGTTTAGGCTACGAATATAATTCACTTGAGTATTTTTTTTTCAGATAATCCGTTTTTATGTTGATCTGAATTTCGTAAATGACTTGGCAATGCACATATTTTTGCTGAAATTTGTTTGGTAAAAAAATGTTTTTATTAAAAAAAAACTGTGCACGAACCCCTTTTAGGTTTGATTATTCAAGTCAATAAAGCTTACCTTTATCCACTTTAGATGCTATTAACAAAGAATCTATAAAGACAATTGAAGTAGTTAATTTAAACTTACTTGACAGTCCACCATCCATCAAGAGACATACTGACAATCTCCATAATGTCACCTCGTGTGTACGTCAGTTCGTCTTCCTTTTGTGCCGTGTAGTCAGTGAGAGCGCGAAACTTCTCGCCTTTTGCAGCAACTGGGAAATCGAGAAAATATAAAAATAATGGCTTCTATACAAAAATGAGTATAAATATCATAGATATTAACCTTAGGGTATATGATTAATAACTTCCATAGCGCGGAACTTGTCGCTTTTGCAGCAAATGAGAAGAAAAAAGAAAACAAAATTGAAAGCAAAGATGTCTTGTAGATCTATCGATCATTACTATAAATGGCTTAAAATAAACGATCAAAACAAGAATTGGGCCCGATAGGGGGGGGGGCAGCCTCGGCGTCCGGCTTATATAGATACAAGCGTGTCATGTTTTGAAGACGACGTCTCCCTTTTTGTAGGTTAGTAAACTGTTCGTCTTCCTTTTGTGCCGTATTGTCAGATTGTCAGTGAGAGCGCGGAATTTCTCGCCTTTTGCAGCAACTGACAAATCGAAAAATATAAAAACTATAAGGTCAGTGAACTTGGATCCCCCGTGAACTTCAACAATGCGTATATGCAGGATGGTCAGTTTTTACTGAAATTAACTTTGGAAATAACGAACTATTTTGCGAAGAAAAACAAGATCATGTGCTGAAAGAAAAATCAGAGTAACATCTTGCATCATGACTCACTTCTTTCTGAAGATATCTCTTGAACTGACGAGACCAGTTGGCAAAAGTATCCTCAAATTAAAGAAAATATGCTTTTATAAGCACGAGCTCATATAGCACATCCAAAATGCTTTTGAGAGGCAACTGACACGACCAATGAAGCAAAAAGATAATTTCATTACATTAAATATGCTTATATAAGCACATCCCAGATACTTTTGAGACGCAGCTGACAAGGTCAGTGAAACAAATTTATCATTTTACTTACATAACAAATATGCTTATATAAGCACGATAAATGCACCAGGCTCCCCAGATAGGTGTTAACACATCTCTATTAATTTACTGATTAAAATGCTGATATAAGCATGATTGCTTATAAATATGCTTATATAAGCATGATTGCTTATGAAATCACACGCAAATAGTTTAAGGTGGGCATATGACGAGACAAGGGAAGAAAGAACATCATTTCACCTATCTAAAAAAATAATATGCTTATATAAGCATGTTTGCTCATATAAGCACATACCACGTACTTTAATGATAATATCTTATATTTTCACCCACATTTCCTCATCTAAATATGAACTTTTCGCTACTTTTTAAAGTGCACCAAAATCGACAATTTTCAACTGATCGAGATGAAACCATGACGAGGCACAACTTCAGACCTTGGTTTATATGTGTATTAAATTTAAAATCCCTGGATCAATTCCTTCATACCAAACTCGCGTGCACAAAGTACTTAACATCAGGTGAAAATATTAAAATCGACAATTTTTAAAGTGTTCCGGAATCGACAATTTTCAACCGATCCAGATGAAACTTTGACGAGGCACGAATTCAGACCTCGTATTATACGAGAATAAAATTTGAAAGGTCTAGCTTAATTGCTGCATACCAAACTCGCCTGCACAAAGTGCTTGGCATCTGAGAAAATGTTTAAAATCGACAATTTTTAAAGTGCTCCAGAATCGACAATTTTCAACCTATCCAGATAACACCTTGACGAGGCACGACTTCAGACCTTGGTTTATACGTGTATAAAATTTGAAATCTCTAGCACAATTGCTTCAGACCAAACTCGCCTGCACAAAGTGCTTGGCATCTGAAAAAAAGTTGAGAATCGACAATTTTTAAAGTGCTCCAGAATCGACAATTGTCAACTGATCGAGATAAAACCTTGACGAGGCACGACTTCAGACCTTGGTTTATGCGTGTATTAAATTTGAAAGCTCTAGCGCAACTCCTTCATACCAAACTCGCGTGAACAAAGTACCCTATATCAAGCGGGACATACAGACGGACAGACGGACGGACAAGCTCAGCCCTATATCCCCTCGTTTTCACGGGGGATAATAATGGCTTCTATACAAAAATGAGTACAGGGGGGGGGGGTTAGCCTCCGCGTCCGGTTTAATATAGATCCAAGCATGTCATGTATCGAAGATGACGTCTCACTTTTAGTGCGTCCGCTCATCCTCTTTCTATGCCGAGAAGTCCGTGAAATCAGACGACGGAAATGGACACAACTATTCATAATTCTAAACAGCATTGCTTTTTGGTCCAAATGAGGGGGTGGGAGCAGGCGGTGTGCCGTGATTTCAAATATAACTGATACCAGCATTTTGATGTTACATAAATAAAGGGCTTAATATTCAGTTTGAATCACTTTTAAAAATAAGAACTCATAATCATAGTGTTTAATCTGCATTTGTTAGCATATACAAATATTACCAAATTCTGTCCAAACATTACATGAACCCGATTTCGCTACCCACATGTTTTGGCGACACATTGCTATACTATATATTCAACTGATAATAATCAATCGGATAGTTAAATGGCTATAGAACCCATAGGTCAATATGCCATCTGAATAAATCCAATGCTAAAGTATACACAAGAGATCAATCTAAAAAGAGTGCTGATTCCGTCCGAAATTTTGATTTAGTCACCCGCCTATCTCGTCATTTTGACCCTCGGTCCGAGCACTGACGACACTGACGACATGTAGGCGTTTTAGACTGTAATTAATTATAACAGCTGGTTGAATCTTATCGTTGCTCAAGATCAGATATGATATGAGATAACTGCTTCAATGCGTCTTGTATCCTTTTCAATATAAATATCATATATATCCTATTAGTTAACTTGCCAGGTTATTGCACAAAACTCCTTACTATTATTATTCCTTTTCCAATATTTATATCAAATCGGTTCATTTCTAAGGTATCGGTCAATTTCTGCAATAAATTTAAGTATGAAGTGTTCCGGAAAGCAGGTTTTTATTGTTGTCTGCGTTTTACGTCAAAGAGTATTTTGCACAGAGAATGGATATGATAGCACGGTAATTTTTCTGGATATTCGGATAACTTGTAAAATAATACCTTCATGATTATATTATTTTAAAACCATTTATACCTTTATTGAAACGTCACTCCAGATTGCAATTTACCCGCTTACGATTTCTATAGATTTACAACGAATACTTACTCCTTAACGGGGAAACCTGTTACAAATCAAAACATTTATTTAGTTTGTTGTTGTATTCATTGAACTGTTATTGTACAATTTAATTCTGATTGAGTCTGATAACATTTCTTATATTATGAATAAGAAATCATATAATATAATCTATTTCAATTACTTGTAATCTTTGTGTCTATGATTACAGGTAGCTTCACACAAGGATCTGGCCGAACTAAAGTCCAGCATTCAGTATCTAACAGATGAGTTGAAATCTCAAAGTCAAAGAAACTTGATGCTTGAAAATCGAGTGGCACATTTGGAAGGCGAGTAGCATTAAATACCAAATCCAAAGTCGTGAATATTACATTTCACTTTTTAAATGGTAACAACCGAAATCGGATTTAGCTTATACTATTTCTTGTATGATATTGCAGTATTTTCTAATTTTCAAAAGTTTATCAGCGTCTTTGATATTACCTGGCTAGAATTTTCCTGCATGTTTTCTTATCATTTATAGCAATATACTTATATGGTATTTATGCATAATGGCGGTCACACATGTATGTTGCCTTATGACACAAAAAAGTTATTTTAACTTGTATATGTACAGCCCAATCCAGTGAATTCGTGGCTTTCACCGCAGCAGGATACCATCAAGCACAATGCGTAGATGAAGAGCCAGCCAAAATGTTCAACCGAACCATCACGAATTCAGGATCCCACAATGACAATGCTAATGCTTCGTTTACTGTACCCTACAATGGACTCTATTTCTTAAGCATTGTCGTGAATTCGTATGATGACAGCTCGGTATTGAATATCTTTATATATAACGGTGAAGAGGTCATTGGCGGAGCAATCGCAGACAAAGGACGGGACATGGGTAGCAATGTGTTTTTGGTAGAGTTAAACGAAGGGAATGTGATTTGGTTAAAATGTGAGGGATCTGGTACAATGTTTTATGGAGATAGTGGTAAACAGAGCACATTTTCAGGATTTCTATTGAGTTTGTATGCGTAAATTCGGTGGATTTATGGCAATGAAACTGAATTTGGAAAATAAACTCCAATAATATTTCATTTATTGATACTTCTATTCGTCATAAAAATTCGATATTCAAGAACCTTGCTAGTGTTGCTGACAACAATTAGTTAGTGAACATATCTTATCGGTCGTTTTATCTATGCAGCTGATATTATAATTATATCAAGTCTGTGTCTTCAACGATTAAATATTAACAAAGGGATAACTAGACACATTCTTGGCGATCTTACCCGCAGATATGTAGACATTGAATATATCGATCGATCAAAATTTAGCAAAAGGAATACCGCCCTTATGCATGAATGTACCATGTGTCTTAAATACCATTTGGTCCGAAATCTTAAAGTTAATTCTTATATTTGAACATCCGAACACACAGACACGCTCACTCACTCACTCACTCACTCAGAATGCAATGCCAAATAAAATATATCGTTGCATTTTTCTGCATCTCATTTTGTGGAGTATTCTCATTGAAGAACGCGGACGGCATATTGGTAAACACGTTATAATACATTTAGTTGAAAATTCTATCATGAATATGATATATCGTAAACGAAGGTATAAAAATCCTATTGATCTTATTGAATATATGCGGGTCTTCTTTTAAGAAAATCAGTAATTGCTGAATGAGCTTTGACAGGAACACGAGCATGCAGAAAAAAAATTAACCAATAGTTGTGATTATTACATTACTAAATATATTTTTCCAGAAACAGGAACTTGCGAAAGCACTTGATGACCTGAAATCTGGGTTCGAATCTAAAATTCAACTGCTTGAAGACGAATTAGAAACGCAAAAGACGAAAATCGCCGAGATTGAAGGTCAGAATAACACATATTTATTTGATGTTATAATTAATATCAATCGATTCTAGCGGCTTCAAGTCTCTTGAGGTCAGTGGAACAATTGATGGGGATTTGTGTAGTGTGACTTATCATGTTATGTGTAGTATAAAACACGTATTCCTTTTGTTTCTTGATCTGCATTTTACCTTTTACATCTCATGCTGATTGCATTTTTTTTCATTCATCCTATATATATATATATATCGTTGAGGATAATATTAACCAACTTATTATACCAATGTCTGTGTAGCATGGAAATGTGCTCACTTAAGCGTCGGGCTCATTTTAGCATATGTTCGATTTTTTTTCGCCCAGAGGTTCTATCGTTTTTGTTCTATCGTGTTCATGTCTGTGCAAACGAGGGTAGGGGAATGTTCATTGGGGGCAGTATACCACTTACCCTCGGAGCAAAATTTCTAACTTTATATCGATTTTGTTATGTTTCAGGTACATCATCATCGTTTGTGGCCTTCACTGCAATAGGTTACAATGAAGCCCAATGTTTCGATGAAGAACCAGCCAAAATGTTCAACAGAACCATAACAAACTCGGGATCACTTAACATATTATTGCATGGAACCCTTCAAATGAAGAGTAAGAGCGAGATGTAGAAAGAGGGAAAGAGAGCTATAGAGTGATAAAGTTAAAGAGAGAGAGAGAGAGAGAGAGAGAGAGAGAGAGAGATAGAAAGAGAAATTCATATGGGGTAAACAAGACAGATGTTTTTGTAGGACCTATCTAGATCGATTTGTTGACCGTTATCTTGCAAAACATTTTTTTTCGACAACCTCAGTGCTTACACAGTATAAACATTCGTCTCTGATTAAGTATAATGGATAATTAACATTCATTAAGACCCCAAAACGGGTTTATTTCACACATGCTAAACTATTTACAGATTAGACCACTAGATCAATTGGAAACAAAATTAATTTGATTAAAATCTTGACCATTTCCAAAAGAGTCACTTCGTTAAGAGCTATGAAGAGATATGTATATGACATACTGGTTTGTTGGTTGGTGGTTGCAGAAGAAATTAAGGATAGAACGAAGAAGAAAATACCGGAAAACCACAGACAAGAGGAGGAGGAATCATTATTCAATCAGCATAGGAAAAAATAGATTGGTGAATAAATATACAAATAAATAGACTATATGCATGCATGGCTGTGTGCCTGTATGTGTGTAATTATGTAAGAGAGAGAGTGAGCTAGAGAGAGATATATAATGAGAGAGAGAGAGAGAGAGAGAGACAGAGAGAGAGAGAGAGAGAGAGAGAGAGAGCGAGATAAAAATCGAGACAGGAGAGATATAATCAATGTCGATTGGCAGATGTCGAGCATATTTTATCAGTATATTTTTTATATAAGCAGCCGACACCTTACAGTTCTACACATTCAAATGACAAAAGACAGTTTACTAGAGCATTGCTTATCAATTTAGTATCAATGGCCTTTTAGCATTATAACGGGTTGGCTACAATGACAAGAAAGTCATCTTTGCTAGACGATCTATCAAAATGCAAATATCATCTCCAGTATTTTTTTTAAACAATAACTCAATCTATCTTTATTAAAACCCATGTAAATCGCAGTGTTCATATGGATAGATAAATGAAATCATTGTCTTTTCTGAATGACTCTTATTGATTTAAGTCTTCTCTTTGAATATATTTTGTTTTTGGAGGGAAGCAATAAGCTAAAAGGAGGGTTGGTACTAGTCTATTTTCATATATTTCAAGTAATTTAACAAGGCTCACATGAAAATTTGGGAAATAATTCCAAACAAAAATGCTCAAAGGTTTTAGCCTCTTTTGCAAGAACTCATTGAGACCACATCATAAAGTAATTGAAAAACGCAATAAATGCACTAATTAAGCTCAATATTGGAAATAAGAGGACGAAAATGAAGTTTGTAATAGCTCAAAGCGTTTTGTTCTTAATATTCCTATCATTTTCCGGAGTAGTTTTAGAGGATGACGAAAATCGTGTCATGGTAAATCTATAAATATTTAAACATTTTCAACCATTCTAACTTTGAACCGTTCATAAGATAAATTAAACATATATTGATTTTCGAACTGACATATGATACACAAATGAATCCCTTAATGTTTTTATACCAGAAACTAGAGAATACTGTGGATATCCTGAAATCGAGCTTCGAGGAAATGAAAAGTAAATACGAGCACAACATTCAGCGGCTTACAATGGAGCTTGAAAATCAGAATAAAAGAAATGCCAATCTCGAAAAGCGAATAGCTTACTTGGAAGGTTCGTATATATTTCAGCACCAATATTTTGATTATTGAAGTTAAATTAATCAAAAACAAGATAACCTACTTCAGAAAAGGTTAACTGAAGAGGGGAGGGGGAAGGGGAGTCCCTAAAATAAATTCTAAAATCATATAAATCAACTACATGGGCTCGGTAACTGAAATTTCAATTGGAAAATTGTACGCCTTCGATACCAATATTCATATTTTTTTGCAACAGGGCCATATGCGTAGTCAAGACATAAAGTATCATTTAATCGAACACAAGTAACACATGTTTTAAGTGGGTCTAGGACAATTCCCCCCTGGATAATTCCCCCCTGGACAATTCCCCCCGGGCCATTCCCCCCTGGAAAATTCCCCCCGCAGGACAATTCCCCCCTGCGCAATTCCCCCCGAAAATTGATAAATATATATTTTAACGAGTTAAAAATTATATTTCT
>LQRL01110978.1:0-12675 GCA_001703475.1 Hydroides elegans
CCCCCCCCCCCACATTTGTTTCTGCATCCTCTCGGATATCATATACGCATTCATTTATGACACCTTTTTAATTGACCACATAGGAAGATTTATACGCGTCAGAAATGGAGCAATGATTGGGCTTATTTGTTGTAATCTAAAGCTTAAATCATATTTAATCATAGTAATTAATAATTGAGAACAAAAGACAGAGTTGGTCCAATCATACATGAGACGTCATGCGTAGACTATAAAACCTGGATGTTAGTAATAGGGGATGGATGGCAGTAAAGTATTCTAATAAGACATTAATAAATGTTTGAAAACCAAACAGTTGTATCAGATAATCGTTTTATCTCATTTTATATCATATAGCTGAATCTTTACAAAAGAAAATAGAAACAAATTGCCGGAAATTCAAAAACTGTGCATATAACCACAAACTGACTACTTTCCGTTTGATTTAGATGTGAATTAATTTATATTTTGCATTTCATTATTAGGAATTCACAATGGATTTTTATTTTAATACCAGTGCCTCAACAATAATAAATCAAGATCAAACTATTGAATCCACTGTCGACGCATATTCTGCAAATGCCATATATCATGCTGTAGAAGTGATAGTAAGTTTGAAATATTTCTTATCCAACATATGAATTTGATATATTATTAATTGATTAATTTCATTCATTATTTGATTTTAATAATTTTTTTATATCTTATTTCAAAATAGTATTTTATATTTTATTTTAAAGTAGTATTTCCAATATTTTAAGTGGAAGAGAAATTGGAGAGAAAAAAAAACACTTATTTATCTAAAATGAATGCGAACATATTTATTATCTTCAGATTAGCAAGTAAGAATTGACCAATGCTGATATCTGAAATTTACGATTTAAATGATATATTCATGGACTATTGTTGAATGTTTGCTATCAAAAGATTATTAAATAATAGATTTGTAACAAAAATATATATGGTCAAATCGACTGTAAAATAGCATTTTGAAACATAAGTATTATGATATATTTCTTATTTATCCTAATTGAAAGTGAAACCGTTGTAACGCTTTTCAGATCAGCTTGCAAGCATTGACCAAAGTTATCTGCAATATGGAGAATTAAAAAGATATTAGACCAGATAGCGAATTGAAAAAAAGTAACCTTAGTTAAAAATAATAATACATACATATAAATTTGTGTTAAACGACGACACTTAAACAAAAAATTAATAATATAAGATTATATAACACCAATCTTTAATAAGTAAATTAATGTTTTTTTTTCAGACATGGTATATTGTGAGCCCGTTGATATTAATTGCTGGCAATATCGGCAACATCATATCGATCTTGTTAATTGCAACCAACGACTCGATGAATGCTACAGACCGAATGATGATCGTTCAAGCCTTTGTAGGCAAGTAATCTTAAGACTTTTCAATTATAATTTTTGCTTTGAAAGTACTTTTATCCTATCTTTTATCTAATAAACTTACGTGTTAAAAAAGCACATGATCTGTAATATGTGTATCTAGTCTGGCTGCACAATTTTAAGGCTACATGAATTAATATCATAATTTTATAACGTTACCTTTAATAAAATTGTCATCTTATACCTGACCAGTAAAGGTGTAGTTATGTGGTAGTAAATTGTAAAAGTTATCCTAGTTTTTAATACGTTATTCTCGCCTCGTTATGCTGTGCTAGTGCCTTTAAATAAAATCATGGAAATAGGCACAAATAATTACTATATTATTTATATAATCATAATTATAGTTATCATTAATATTGCTATAATTATCATTACTATTGTAGATATCATTTGTCTGAATGTCAACTTCCTAACCGATATGCTCACCTATTATCTCAATTGGTTCGTTGCCGCAGCCTCTGACGTCACGTGTAAAATCTCGTATCTCATTGGTCCATCCGCGCTACTCGTTGACGCATGGATCCTGATCCTGATCAACATACAACGATTTGTAGCGATCAAATATTCGCACAATTATAGCGTATGGTTCACCAAGAGGCGCGTCAGGCTTTATGTTGCTATCATTTGTTGCTCGGCGTTGTTGATTAACAGTCATTTTTTGTTCTCGGCGGAGCAATTGGATTTTTATAGTGGTTATTTATCATGTGTTAGCCCTACCACGTGGGCATTCTACTTAACGTGTGATCTCATTTTCGGTATCACTATACCACAGATAGCATACGTTGCGTTTTCAGTGTTTTTCTTTAAATACATCTATCAGACCAAACGCAACATCGCGGCAACAGCAACTATCTCGGCAAAGTCAACAAAAGATACGTCGAAATCATCAACTAGAGAGAACATACGTAACATTCCTACGGCATGGGATCAACCTAATGCCTTAGAAAGAGGATACAAACATACTGAAACGGATGTACATACAGGGAGACCCGATAAACAAACTAAAATGAAAACCTTCAAAGACATCACTGATGCTAGCGATCTATCTAATATTGAATCTAAGAATCCAAGGGAAATAGCAGCACATCTACATCGTTCTATTGAGATACATCCATACGAGGCGGGACCATCAATATCGAAACTATCGACCATTGAAAATCAATTTAATACTTATTCAAATCCTGAATCAACTGAAAATAATCGTCGATTCCATGGTACGATGAAAGGTTATGCTAACCAACTGCCTGTAAACGACATGAAGGAAAAATCCCTTGAAAGGCCAGAAAACATCGAGGAAAGACGACCTGCTACATGGATAGAACCCGACCGCACTCAGCCCTCTACATCAAAATCCGTTAAAATGCCTCAACAATCCGTTCAGATGCCGCAAAAATCAGTTCCAATGCCGCAAAGATCCGTTCAGATGCCGCAAAAACCTCGACGTCAATCAACCACAGCTCAGCAACCTCGCGTTCAAAAGGCCGTCACGGTCCTTGTATTCACCTTGCTATTTATAGCAACACAGCTACCACCCGTCTTATACGCCATTTTCAAACGGGATCAGGATTTCAGTTCGTCGGATCCAGATACCCAGGCGCAAATCAGAGTTGAATGGGCCCTGCTGAGGAATTGGTGTTTCGCGTATCACGCGTCGAATATCTTTGTGCTCTATTCGACAAATAAGCGATTCCAGGATCGGTTTAAACGCTTGGTTCGATGTTCTTTGTAGTTAACATAATGTAGTAAACATAAAATCTAAACATAGATTAACTAAACATGGCTTACGTTATTGGCACTGTGAGTGTTACGATAAAGGACTTCGCAAGCTGTTCATTGCACAAAGGGTTCCCAAATAATTCTCAACTGGCTTGTAAATAATAAACAATCTAGATATAAGATTATAGGATTAAATGAACAGTAAAAAAATGTATTTGTTATATATGATGGATTATCGTGCAATCAAACATTTATATTATCGCAAAAACTGGTTTTTTAATGCTCTAAGTTGGCTGGAAAAATAACGAGTAACCGTTCTGAAAATTGAATAAGTGAACAGCGTTTCGCAATAAAATGTTTTGTTAGTGTTCGTATGAGTATAGTCAGTCGCGCGCATTCCTAACCCAACAACTGTAACGATAAACGATAACCGATAACCGCAAAAACGATAAACGATAAACGATAAACTTTAACCGCAAAAACGATAACCTATAACCGATAAACGATAACCGATAAACGATAACCGACAACCGATAGCGTTCAAATACCTCATCATAATATGTCACTATCGAAAATATAAAAATAGATATGTTGGAAAAATTCACCAAACACACCGGGGTACCCACCCAAATTTACAAGTACAGTGTTTCAATGAGCCGTGTTTACATTAGGCCCCATTTATGCATAACCAAAACACCTAAAAGCATACATGTATACTCGTCCAAACCCATTGATGACAACCGCTAACCGATAAACGATAAACGATATACGATAACCGCAAAACGATAACCGATAAACGATATACGCGAAACGATAACCGCAAAAATGATAACCGATAAACGATAACCGATAAGAATTTTGTTGGGTTAGGACCGCGCGGCACTGTAGTTATTGAAAAGTGATTTTACAACAATGGTCTCAAAATAGAAGATTGATGGACAAAATATGAAGATTGTTATTAATAACTGCATTCTAAATTCGAAATTACAATAAAGTTGTCTAAAAATCAATTTATTTCATATAATTTGAAATAAATTCTAAGCATTAGATGGACGGTTTTTTTGTAATGTATTTGATGGATGATTTAAAGTGGGGTCCTTTTCTTGTTTCAAAGGGTAGTTTTGGTCGGTCTTGTTCCCGGTTGTCCACTCATGACGACAATGAGGTTTAGGGCACCAATACTTAACATATGGAGCAGAAAAGCAGAAAACAGCAGCTATACAGTGTAGTTGATGAAATAAGTTAGAATGCTCTGTATATATAAATATTTATATGATATTCCTAAACGTAACCTTATTCCATATATTTAAATACTGAGTTGAAAAAACGTTTGAAAATAATTTGATAAAACACCAGAAAACTTTTAGTAAATAGTAATACATTTTTTAAGGTCAGATCAAAATTCCTTACTCATTGAAATCAAGTTATGATAATTTATATTTTGAAAAAGCATAGACAGCCGTTTCTGGGTGTTATTCTTGACGGAAAATCTTGATGCCACGGGGAAAACAGATCTAAGAAAAAGATTCGTGATTGTGCTAATTAAGACTGAATATGCTTAAGATTGCTCGGCATAGTTGATCCACATGTATTACTTACACGTATTTACGATCCCACAGTTAACAGATACATCTGAAGTGTGATATTTGAGTACGTTTAATAAAATAACAAGGAACAATTATATTGAGGTCAGAAAGGTTACTAATCTAATTATAATCTAAACTAATAAGCAGCTCTAGGTTTCTTAGGAAAAGCCTTAATTGTGGAGTCTTTTCACCTTTACGTCGCCAAACATGGATAAGGATTAGGATAGTTAACATACATCCTAACTGACAACATGTATTACTTACACGCATTTACAAATCCTATGTTGATGGATATATCAAGCTGTGATATTTGAGTATGTTAAAGAAAATATCAGGGGACGATTATATTGAGGTCAGAAAGGTGACGGGCGATATGATCTAAACTAATAAGCAGCTCTAGGTTTCTTAAGACAATTCTTAATGAAATGGCCAATTAATTCTTAAGACGCAAAATAAACAACAATTATATTGCGATAATAATGCTACGGGCAATGCGATCTTGACCAATTAGAAAAAACTTGCGACTCGTAGGTTACCACAAAAAAGTGGAGGGACTAATGCCTTTTTTTTCCGTTGAATAATAGTTTTAAAATTTTTCACCCGGTTAAAATAATTTGATATGTATAAGTTACCGTCAATCTGTGTTCCTTAGCCAATCTGTAGTTTGGCTGAAAGAAATCAGCCAATCTGTGTCAAACCACAGATTGGCTGGTTCAATCAGCCTATCTGCAGATCGGCTGCCTCACTTGCATGAAAATATGATTTGTATTATTGTTGTAATATCATTGTTATTGATATTATGGTTTTATTTTGTTGAATCTTTAAAGCCACCCCGAAAACCTCATATGAATATTTTAGCCAATATGTGGTAAAAATTATGTCTCCATTTCAGCCAATCTGCAGTTTGGCTGGAAAACTCTAGCCGATCTGCAGATTGGCTGATTGAACCAGCCAATCTCTGGTTTGACACAGATTGGCTGAATTGGTCCAGCCAAACTGTAGATTGGCTAAGACAATAGATTGGCGGTAATATATATATATTATTGCTTTTCTAATTTACATGCTGCCGATGGTCGTCAAGAACAGGTCCAACGTAGGCCATATATGGACAAAGTCCGCGTTCCCGCTGTCAATTTAACACTTTCTGCCGAATGAGGTGGTCATTATGTCACCCTTGAGTGATAACATTTTCCATGGCCGTTGCTGTGAGAAACCGATTCCGCACATGCGCCTTTCAAGGTCGGCCTTCGACACTCGTGGTTGGCCTGGACCCATATTTGCTTTAACCTTAACCTTAAACTTACACATTCCCCTACCCTTTTACATTGGTTTTAAGGGTAAGGTTAAGCTTAAGTGGAGCAGAGAATATTGGTCCAGATCAAAGGGCCAGAGCCAGTCTGCATTTGCCGCTGCTGCAGTCTGCTAATGGTTGAAAAAGCCACCCCATCTCCACTAGCGACGTCTCTTTGTGACCAGCTACTCTTTAACATGCAGATAGATTGCCATCATAATGTTTCAAAAGCCGTTGCATTTAGAGTTGTGGATATTTCGACTTCGTTCTGTAGCAAAGCTCCCGATTTTACTTATTTTCGCCTTCAATGTAGTTTTCAAATATATGGAAACAATAGACCTATCAGTCATTTGTCTGTTTGTATGATATATTTATTGGATATAATTACTCAAAGTCCGTTGAATGGATTTGTGTGAGACTAGCTATAGAGTTGCATATAAAAGAGGTAAACATGTGGTAAATGTATCAAGTTTGTAGCCACAATAATAAAAAAGAACATTACAAAAAACAGTGCGTAATAACTTTGCGTCAGTATATAATCATAATGCAATGCACCGTGTGACATGCGATCACGTGGTTGACAATCGAATACATCTATAAATACTAGAATAAAGGTGTTTTATTTTGAAACAAAAATGCTTATAAAAGAATAATCGATAAAGCACACAGCTTCAGGAGTAGAGCTGTGTTATTTAAGCTTTGTTGGAAAACGTAATGTATACGCAGATGCGTTTAAATCTTATATAATCTGGTGTTGATGTCGGAAGTGTTTATTGATATCTTCCTTTATATAACTAGACATTTATATCGCATAAGTCATGACGAACTCCAAGAAATACAAATGCACAGTGCAAGTTAAAAACTTTAGTCAAGCATTCAAATGATACAACGAGCATTTTTCAACATATGAAAATTAATTGAAAAGGGTGAAAGCACACGTTTGAAAAATTTATCAAAATGAATGTTATATCGTCTTCATTACTTTTTATCCAGATTTTCTGCCCGATTGTATCATCAGGTTTAGTTATCAACAACAAAACTGCGACACTTAAACATTTTTCATCGGAGGGACAATTTTATCTGAATTCGGCGATAGGGTTTCTTAAGGCATGGGATTTTATTCCAAGTTATTTGGAGAATAGTACGAGAATAACGTATAGTAACATGCGAAGTTTTGTTGGATGTAGTAGCAAGTGTTTAAAACACGACCAATGTTTAGCGATGGAAATTGAAGGCGCATCATCATTATGTTGGATCTACGTGAAAGACAATGATGCAATCGAGTGTAATGCTCTTGATGTCAATAATCTATTTATTGCATTGACTCCATTTGAAACCTATTTGCATGAAGGTGAATGTGTTGCTTTTTTAGATATAATTAATGCGTTGTTCAATATTTTAAAAATAATACAAATTTATTTGGGTGCAGAGTCAAATATAGAATGTAGATTATAGATAAATATTCACAATTCACTGCAACTGTCAGCTGTCATTTAGCATCCGTCTTATAATAGTTATTAAGTCTCTCCACCAAACGATATGGAAACCAATTATAATATTGGGATGTCCGTCCGTCTAATTTGCTGTCAATGAGCACTTGCTTGTTAGTTTGGTCGAAAGTCAATAGAGACTGATGCATCGGCTGAATTCGGATGTTGCCCGTTGCGTATCTTACTTACACAGATCGATATTAGTATACCAAAGTGTTCTTAGTATATCAAACGTGTATAATGTTCTTAAATTGTAATGCAATTCAACCTACGGGTTACAAATGGAACAAAAATAAGCTTTAATATTAATATTAATAAACGATCTTGATATGCCTCCTGTCAGTTTTGGTAGAATACAGTCATCTCTTGGTAGCTAATCTTGCCGTTAATTTCATTAATTAGCAATATTTTGAAACATGAGAGAGCACAGACTAGAACCGTTGAATGGAGTTGGTAGTTGGTAGTTGGTATGCAGTTGTATGTGATGGGTTGTACAAAAATGATAAACGTCGAGTGTCGAATTTTGTAAATTGTATTTTTTTTGAAGATGAATTTTTACGGATTGAAATTTTGAACAAAGATTTGCAAAAGTTTGTGAAAAGCTCGAACGAAAGCTTTGTATCTTAAGATATGTCTTTGGGTCCAAATGCAAATCAATTCAGTTAAAAGTAATGCCATATAGAAATGATATCACTCGAAATGTCATGCATTCTTATTAGATCGCTAGCTTAGTCGATCCGTTAAGCATATCACGTTGGATGAGAGAATCAATATCATAATCATCTGCTTGATTCCGTTTAATGTATACATTGTTTTTTTTGTTTACGTGCTATCAAAGAATCACTGCCCTGTCCTGTTACATTGATGAGCTCAGGCTTCGCTGATCCCGGTTTCAATGGAAGCGAAGTTGGAGTAGTGTTCAACCGGACTCATCTTCGAATGATCGACAGTTCAAATGGCCGTGGACTGTTTGTTGTACAGTTTGACGTAAATGCTTGCGTCATCTTGGTATGTTTATTTTTTGATAGATATTGGTGTGTATTTAAGTAGAACGCCACTTATAGAACGTTGCTTGGAAGTAGACATAACATATATTGATGGTTATGTAGTTGTTATTTTTTATAGTGTTGTCAACGGCTCTTTGCGTCTGCGTCTGCGAATTTTAATCGACATAAATTATAGCATTTCTAGTGAACTTAACACTGCTTGAATAATATATTCTATACAAATTCAACTTCGGTAATAAATTGTATAGACATACTGGTGTTGATCGTGACCTTGACCTTAACTACTGCATGCGGAAATTCTAGGCGTAGTCCTGCATATAGTACAAACTGTAATCTGAAAAATAAAACCAAAACGTTTTGCATATCTTTTTAGCATACGCTGAGTTTTGATTTGTACGGTGGTGGCCTGGCTGCATCAAATAACTTTGTGGATCACATGAACAGAATTCCATTTGGGGCAACAGTGCTTCTAGTTACAGGTAGATTGTGTTTCTAAGTTAAATATCAATAAACGTATACCGTTTTTATATATTAATATTTATGGATGATATGTTTACTGAAATGAATTTTATATATCGTTGTTATTTCAATTTGATGCAACTTTTTAGTGAATAGTCAAAGTCAGCAAACATAGAGTCTTGGGGAATTATGGTATAACAGTAGCCTATTACACAGGTACTGCAACGTATATGATATCAAGTTTAACCCTAGCTGGTGCATACATTTATTTTCATGATTTTCAAAAACATAGGAGTTGAATATTCAAGTAACCTCGGTGAATCTGCTAAAGACATTCTCATCCGCATGGGGTCGCCAGTGTCTGCCTTTCAGTATACGTCATCACTAGCCATTGCAACAAGAAAAGAAGATGATAGCACATATTGCACGGTAGCCTCTGCATACAATGGGCGATATCAGGGTCCTACACGGATTAATGTCACATTGGATATCTTAATTAACGGTGGATGTTATTAGTAATAAATAACTAATTATGCTTTCATTTACTGTTACTGGGCCTTAATGGACAGAAATAAAAAGCAATGTGCTTTGATAGGACTTTGCCAATAAACTTTATTTATTGAGACAAAATACATGAAATAAAAATCTTGATTCAAGGTTATTCAGTAACATGTCAATTATGAGCCCGATGAAGAAAATCAAACTGTTACAGAGACTTATATCTATATGATTATAGATAGTCCGTACTCAGAAGATACTTTTCAATCGCTGGGTACAATATTGAAGACGAAATTGCTTCTCTCGATTAAATATCGGGCTAAGACCCATTAAAAAATAATATTTTTTACTCTTTCATAAACATTCTAGCAAAATGATTTTATCGAAATCAGATAATCTAGAAAATATATCATTATATATTCATGTTATATATACACCGTATACAATGTTTATTTAATTACCATGTAATGTATTTCTTAATGTCTAGACATGGCTTTGATTGATGTTGTATTTTTAACACTCTATGTAAATGTATGTTAAAACGAAAGAAAGTTGAATTTCACATATATTCTATACGCATTTTATCCAAACAGAATGATTGGTCAACGTTCCTTTTCAGCCCCCTATTATGGCATACCGTTTTGTTATCAATGTTTCACAAATATGAAATAATTCATTGTGCATTAATGTCAGTTATGTTTTAAATAGCGTTTAAAGCTAGAAAATGATAATGTTTTATCACGTTTTCGTGCAAACTAAATCAATAAAAAACGAAGAAATAATTGCCTTTTATCATTATCAAAGTTAGCCCACGGATTTTCGCATTGATTATTTTTACATTCAGGATAACAATTTGTTTATGTATTAGATACCCTCACAAACCTCACAAAGCATTTCTAAAAAGGTATTCCTTTTCCAAATTGATAATTCTACAAATTGTCCAAAACTACATTTTTTGCTTTACAAATTTGAAAAATTTAAAACTAGAAAAATCTTTCTTGACTCTAGCTAGTTATATAAGCGAATAATGCTACCTATCTATAAGATTAGGAATACACTTTTGTAAAACAATAATAGTTTTGTATATTGCAATGATTCAAATAGTTTTATGCTCAATTAATAACTTTAAAAAATGCTACTCACTCGAGCTTCTTCTTCTCATTTGACATCGTAGTTTTACACAGGTATTTAGGAAACAGTCAGATCTGACCATTTTCTAAAATGGGGCGTATACCTTGGATTCTACCCCGACCAGGTCCACCTTTCATTATATATTTTTCTTTCATGCAGTAATGAGTATACAGTCCTCCATAATCTTTTCAAGTGATCCGAAACAAAAATATGGCTTAACGAATTACTAATATTTCTAAACAACTGTTCAGAATTGAAGATACGTATTTCTGAGGTCCAGTTCTTGCTAGGATAGAAAAAAACCAAGCCCTTAATGTAGTATTCCTTATTATGAAGTATTATTATTTTTTTTATTGCATTTTATGTGTGATTCACTAAGTCAATGGTAAAAGACTCGTTTATGAAGAACACACTTGTATATATATGCGTGCAGTTTAGAGGAATTCACATATTGGTTTAGACTGACCACTTCCAATTATATCAATACACAAACCACAACAAATCATGGTGCATGATAGGCTATGTTCCAATATTAATTGTAAACACCGAAAACACGATGATATAATTTGAATATTCGAAACATTCTTTTTCAAAATGTTTAACTGTGTTAAGCAACGCTTGAGTGCTTTTTGCAAAACACCGACTCAAAACCATGATCTGCACACAAAAGATATTATATGGCTAACACCAAGCTTTACAATATAAATGTTTCATAAGAGCAAGCCTGCACTCTTTTTTTTAAACAACGCTTAAAACACTGTTGAAACGTCGAACTGCATTTCACCAATAATGCCAAAAGCCAATGTGCCAAATGATTTAACAGGGCATGTGTATTTTTAAGTAATCCGCTGTAGAGGTCTAGTTATTCATACTTTGTTTTTATTTCAGAATTTTATTTTAGAATAATCATGTATTTACCAAATATATTTACAAGATTTACGTGAATTCAGTTTTGAACCCAACGTATCCTAAAAAAAGTTTGGATGACACTCTGCTATAGAACGGAGAATTGAAATTTGGGCCGGGTTACGGCATAGCCTGGAAATCATTTACGAATAAAAAATCAAAAATTAGATCTATTCGTGTCAAACTTTCACAGATGGGAGATCATTTATTTGCAAATACAATGTAATATGTTTTTCTCAAAAATACACAACAATTATATTTTTATTATTTTTTTGAAAATCTGCACTAACCGCTCAGCTCAAGAATGGAAAATTGGGCTACCCTTCCTCCTTATAACATCTGTATATATTGACCCGCAATTTTCGTAGGATAGGGGAAATAAGAAATGCGAACGCTTAGATATTAGGTAACCATGATGAAAAGTGTTATGTTCCGACGTCTGTCACGTGATTGTGACGTCACTTTGATAAAAATAAGACGGCGAGTCATTGTCTTGAAATGACGTCATAGAATATGTATCAATGACGTCTAAATGACGTTGAATTATTGACGCTACGTGGACGTTGCAATATGACGTTGTTATGACGTCCTTTATGACCGAAACGTAAGGCGACGCTACAAGGACTGTATTAAAAGACTAGCTCACGTGAGGGGGGACTTTTTACCGGGTAGGGGGGGGGGCTTTTCGACTAGCCTGCAAAAATAACTTTCGACTTTCTTGATAAAAAACATCTATAGCGCGCGCTATGAAGTATGAAAACCAGTTATATATTCGATAAAAAACTATATTGTTCTATAACCTGCACGCGACTAGACGCGGTGCCCTGTTCTATTCTTATATTTTTGACATATTTAACGAGTTCTCCCGACTCATAATACGTCAAATGAAGTTTGCGCCCGCTCGGTCCATCTTTTGTATTTAGGCATTGTCTTGCCTTTTATCGTTCTATAATGCAAACTTTATTCAATATTAAATATGTGATTCTAAAAAATCAACATTATAAATTCAAAGGAACACGTGTTCAACTTAATAGACTCTTCTCGCATATTAAAGCAATAGCCATTTCACATTGGTTGTCAGTGAAGTAGACTCTGCTATAATAATCATTGTTACATGACGGTTCAACACGCATAATAATGGATTAAGCCTTTTTGTGATAGAATTATATGTGCTGT
>LQRL01111017.1:0-12233 GCA_001703475.1 Hydroides elegans
TTTATGATAACTTTTCATAAAGTAATTAAAAGGTTTATGTAAAGTTGTTTGCTAATTTTAAACTAAAAGTGTTCATTGAAATTTAAAAAGAAAAAAAAACTTGTCAATAAGTTAATGATAACGTTAACAAATGTCAAAATTATAAGATGAAAATATTCGGAAATTATAAACAAAATTTATTATTTTATATTCTAATTTAAATGAACGTTATAATAACTATACCATTGATAATAAGTTTATGGTAATTCACATTTAAGGCATTTTTAGGTATGTTGTCTAAATATTTAGTTATATTTGGATAATATATTCAGATAGTTATGACACATTTACCATTATTTGATAAGATATAACAGAGACCGCCAATTATGTCTCATTCAAAATAAATAGCAAAACTTAATAATAACTTAATGATAATTTTATGATAAGTTGGTATACATTTATCATACTTTTTTTTAAATGTATGGTATTTAAAACCTTTTGTTTTAGATAAAGCCAGAATCTTGTAATAACATTTAAAAACTTATCATAAAGTTATTATAAATTTGTTTTTCTTTTATATTTGTATTAACATCTTTATCATGATTTCGATAAAGTTCATGTTATATTTTTGTAATAACCTAAGCAAAAACTTTATATGTTTTTCTTTTTATTTAACTTTCGCTAACCTTCTATGTTAATAAGTGTTTTACAGCTTTTGATTGGATGTCGAGTGGAAGGAAATCAGGATTACAGTCTAATTTGATTTAATAAACTTTATACAAACTTAATATAAATTTAACTTAAACTTTTTCTTTATTTCGATAAAATAAAAATAAAAATAAATTAGCTATATGGGGCTTCGTAGTCTTGTGCAGCCTTAACTTTTCCTAAAAAATGCAAACAACGGGAAAATGGAGTAAGTTACAGATAATTGTTAGGAATATAATTCCAGGTCTTTTAGTGGCGTTGGATTCAAGAAAAGTTCATTCTCGATTATACGTTAAGAATATATACAATAAATATATATAGTTATTAGCATCAATTCCGCACAAAAGTGGCAAACCGCCCTTAGAAATTCTATTAAAGGTACACTTTGTATGCAAACATGTTAAGTCTCCAAGTGATAATCACACTTCATTACGGTTGTAATTTACAAGTGAGTCATTCCTGTTGTCTCGCTCTAGCTTCCTATCACAACCGATACATACAACAGTACATATGAAAAGTGTTTCTATAAATTATGAAATTATGAAATTATGACATTCCTTATAAATCTGTATTTTGTTCTCACTATGTTACCATAGGATGTATCTTGTAAAATTTGCAATTCTTCGGCTTTTCTTTACTATTTCTACATGTGATTTCGCCGTAACTGTACAGTCTCGATATGGTATGGTTGTTTTGGTCTCATGACATTAACATTTGTGATAAAGTATATGCCTATCTATATGTGTGAAATCTTTATTTTGTCCGATAATTTCACCAACTATACATGTATAAAGTATATTTCTATTGTTGTCTATTGATTCCAGATTTAACATGTTTATCTGTTAAGACAAAAACATTACGTTTTCATCATATAGTTTTTTATATGTTCTACCATAATGGCTATTTATTGTATGAGAAAAGTCGTGTTTTAATGCAAAATAAAGTCATGACCTTTATTGTTATGTGAAATAATTCACGGCAAGGAGATAATACATGAATAATAATAATAAATAACAAGTAACACAGAAATATTAGTAAAACTTTGCATTCATAATATATTACTAGATGCAATAATACTTGATCTGATTGGGAATTGGGCCAAACCCAAGCCAATGAAAATAACATTGCGTGATTTATCCATTTATTTTGTTCATATATTATTCATAACGTATGTAACATACATAATGAATTACGCAAGTGTAACCTGTATTGTTCTCTCCTGAACTGAGGAGCAACGTACCAATGCTGAATTCATGTCAATGCATTAACACGTCGGACGTCGTTGATAAATATGAGACAATTTTGTAGCGGATGGCAGAAAGATGATGTTATATATTGAGCAAAGCAATGTCTCGAACCATCTCGATATTAAATTATTGTCACTGGCATACGTTGCCCACAACATTATTTTATTAAACATATTAGTGGGTTTGGGGGTTACCATTTTAGAATACAATGAGAAAAGTATTATGTGCATCTATTGAGGGCCACTCTTAAATATTTATAAACTAACTCATTATAACTTCAGTATTAGAAATCAGAAAAAAATACAAAAGAGAACTGTAGTGTTCATGTATGCATTGGCTGATAGATAACAGTCCACAATATAAGCGATTAATCTACCGATCAAGATCGCCGTGTTTTTATACTCACCCACAATGAGCTTTTGACATATCATTCACAATGACAACAATAGAAAAACATGGAACTCATTCGGTATTGAGAGCATTGAGGTGAGGTTAATCGGGATAAAATACGAGTCTTATGACACTCTGAAATCCCTTGGACTCTATAGAGGACCTCCGCATGGTATATTGTGAATAAGCGATAAAAACTAAGCAAAAAGTATCCGACCAAAAAGTCCCCTGTACATAAAAAACGATGTAATGTCCTTAGATTTAGAAACCGAGTTCAGTTGATACAGTATTTTTGAATGATTGAATTCAAAACATTGAAAATACCAATCAAAATAAATTTATCGCTTATTATATTGTATTAAAACTGTTTATGAAAGTAAATTATATCCGATTATTCAGCAGTACCACCGGTCGAATGGTTTATCTTTGAACACATTTTTTTCAGTTCGGGACTTGTTGCCCTACGGTTTTTTCGAAATGTTTAATAAAATAATCGAAAAAAAACATGGAACTAATTCAGTATTGAATGCTTTGAGGTGAGGTTAATCGGGATAAAACACGAGTCTTATGACACTCTGAAATCCCTTGGACTCTATAGAGGACCTCCGCATGGGATATCGTGAATAAGCGATATAAGTTTATAACAAAAAGGTATCCGGCCAAAAAGTTCGTGTACATGTTCATAAGGACGAAGTAATTTCCTTACATTTTTACCCGGATTCAGAATAGACGATACAATATTTTAGAATGATTTAATTTAAACATTTGAAATGCCAATCACAATAGAAAATATCGTCTATTACATTGTGTTATAACTTTTTATGAAAGTAAATTATATCCGATTTTTCTGGCAGAACCAGCGGTTGAATAGTTTATCTTTGAACAATTTTTTTTTCGGTTCAAGACATGTTGTCCTACTCAAGGTTTTTGCAAATGTTTATTAAAACAGTTTGTCATTATTATATAAGCGATAAACCTTATCTGATAAATAACTTATATAGTTTTCTGATACACTACATTTCAATATTTTTACGAACAGGGAATCTATGATACACGTCTAATGTATATCCACCAAGTACAGTTTCACATTAAGGCATGCGTGAGAAAACCCGATAAGATTGAACAACTTGTTCCTTATGCTTTTTGCAGTTTTGCATCCTATCCACAGGATGTTTTTAATCCATTACCAAATAAAGTGGATTACAATAATACTAAAGTCCGTAACCTCAAATTGATTATATTGTGCATCATTTTCAGATAAATCGAATCTATATTCAACAATTAACATACAAACTATGTATTAGCCTTCTATGCACACACCCCTCTAAATGTCTCCTATTTGCATTGACAGCTTCTACGACAAGAAACAAACGCTGCGTTTTGCAATCGATACTCAGCTTTTGATTCTGATCTATTCTGAAATAGATATTGGGACATGCTCGATCATTCTCTAAGAGAGGTTATCAATGAGAAGAAGGATAAAATTCATAGAAAATGGATACTGTAGCGCATTCAATAGCTGGTGTATTTTATCGATAAAATGTGGACTTTGAAAATAGGATATATTTGTTTATTTCGTTTTGATGGATAAATAATCGATTTCGGTAAGTACACATTTTACAATTATGTATTAATATATCTAAATCTAAATCAAAGTCCATAAATCGTAGCATATTATTTGCGAATTCGGCAAATACCTAAATGTTTTGTTAAACTAGCCGAGAAACAGCTCGAACTTATTATGTTTTCCCCATTACAAATATGCATTTACCAAACCAATTCAAGACGAGTTTAATAACGTAGGAAAGGTGTGGACAAAGCGTGAATAGCAAGCCTTGTACGTTATGTGTTAAATATACGTTAAACCTATATGTGACGTAAAATTACGTCCGTCCTGTCATAAAGGAATGTACATTTGTATTGCGACGTGTTTCTAACATCGTGACGTCTGAGAAGTATTTACATTTAAGGACCCTTGCCCACCGGGTTTGCCTACACTAGGCAAGCATATCATGTAATGCTCATCAAATCCGACAGAAACAGAGTGAAACATGCTAAGGGAGACTAAGGGGTGGGAAGGCGTTGAATGAAAGAGCCTTCGTCCAAATGAAAGGTCAATGCAGCTCTTAATTCTGATGCTTGGTCTTTGAGTTCTGCAAAGAACGTAATGACAACGTCGCATTGTAAGATTCACCCTCTGAAACGTGAAGACATATACATGATTCGGACGTTAATTTGTAACGTAACGTTATTTTCACGTCAGAAGTTAGTCAAGCGTTAAGAATTTTGTAAATTTAGTAACATTTTAATAAAATTACGACATTTTCAATACCTTGTGATGACGTGATCTAGGACAAATTGTAACGTCATCTAGATATTGCTGTTGCGTCCCGTCTTATCAGTTGGGTTATTGCGTCTTTTTCTTTTTGTGGATTACCCTGGTTACCGCTGCTTATGGGCGTATTATTTCTGCGGACAACCATGACGAGTAATGAACTGAGCGATAAATTGGGATATAACTTATATTATCGCTTTTTGCATATCTGTGTATTACTGAGTGACGTTTTTGCGTCCGAATAGCATATATCATAGGGCTTGAGGAAGAACAAAAGCATGTTAAAAGCAACTATTCTACGTGCAGTTTGATATGGATTTCTGTAATGCAGAGTGACGTTTATGCGTTGTCAAAATATTTATGATAACGTCAAATTTACCAGTATATTTGACGTATTTCTTTTCTACCGTGCTTATCCATGTATGACTGGGTTACGTTTTTGTGTCCGACTAACATAGATCATAGAGCTAAATAAAGTTTAAAATACAGGTTAAAGTGTGTATCCCGAGATAATGTATGTGATCGTTATATTATATAAACTGAAAAAAAACTGATGATAATCATGATATTTCAAAGTAGAACTGAGTGCCATAACCAGGTCGCACTATTTTATGAGGCGGATGCATGCATTATTATAAAGGGGGTAACAGGTGGCAACTAATTGGTACGCCCATAAATGAACCAACTTCCGGGTTTTTATATAATGGTGTGTTCTTTTTAATCGATAGAAAATAGCTCTTATTCATTAGTGGCTCTCTTTACACAAATTGAATTTGATTGATTTTTGAACATATTGAATCAATTGAAAGTATAAAACCATGCAGTCCCTATCGAAATCCGTGCAATTAAAACTTAATTTTTCAACATATAGTCTATCTAGAGGAAAAAGACAGTTTGCGATATAAATCTGGCAAAATATTGTAGGCGATATGTAAGGCGTAACAATATTTCATTGGTACACATTGACCTTTATAATTAACTAGTAATAAGGTGAAAATCTGAATAATTATCGTAAAAACTGTTTATAAACAATCCTAAACTTTATACATGTACTTATATTAATTCTCTTAATTACAAATAATTTTACATAATAACAAAACAGTTTTGCCCTTAATTCATAGAATTAAATTGTTTCACTAATGGGAAATAAAAATTTGTCATGACCATTGTTATATACAAACACAATTTCACAGCAATTGCAGAAAATTGCCTGTCCAACCCTCATAGTTAACAAGCCCGTATATGTTGTTGGGTCCAGCAAAGCAAACAATTGCAGAACTTCATATAACTAAGCCACGATATTGGGGTTTACTCTTTATTTACAATTTTAATTATGCAGCATTCACAGTAAATTGCCGTTAATGTGCCTGCATTATTTTAGTAAACTAGCACCAATATAAACTTTGATTTCGTTATAATTGAATACTTGTGTGGTTTTTCATACCATTTGGATAATACTTGTATTAGACCAGGATATATGGGCTTACTCCATATACAATTTTGAATTCCGCTGTGATCTCCGAAAATTGCCAGTCCAACTATTATGGCATGTGATGTATCCTTGTTCTACGTATGCGGGGTCCAAAGCATGTAAACACTTACTGTGGTTCATTTACGCCTGGCAGGTCGCATACAAGACAAACAAAGGACCGGCCATTATGGTGAAGCATCTTGGAGTGACAGGCCGGGACCAACCCAATTAAAGAGAAGAAATGTGACGTTGTTTTACCTTTTAGACAAGTTTTTTTGCGCAAAAGTACGCCTTTAGCGAAAACGACAAGCATGCATAACTCAGTTCGAATACAAACATGTAATTATCAGACACATCGCTTAAGGAGTATTTGCGTCATGAAGCTACTCAAATTGTTCTCTAGCCAGGCAGCGGTCTATTGAGGTCAAGTCCGAAAACAATTTTGCATGTACAAACTTTACCGATTGGGACGTCTTGACCATTTGGCCCCTTAGAATATGCCATACCATCACGCTAGCTCGAAGGCTAGCTGCCAGTTGAACAGCCAACAGACATCTAAGTATTTGCAACTACACGTTTAGTTATTGCTCGATGCCATAAGCAACATTTTAATTGGCAGATTCTACTAATACGTTTTCGAAAAAAAACAGGTCATATTAAGACATATTGATTTGGTCATATGGTTCTCTCAAGCAAAGGACCAGGGCATGTACTACTCAGAATAATGACCAAGGTGATAACCACTGAGGACAGTCACCTAAAGGGGGTCGATTATGGTAGGGCTATTTAACGAGGTTGGTCAAGAGTCGTGATTGAAACTAAGATTAGTTTTATTTCATTTTTGCTTTTGTTGTTACTAAAAGCAGACAAAAAAGAAAGTCCCCAGCAACGTTTTTTGATCTAGGATCAAAATTAGGTCATAAATGCGAAATATTTTTATATATTCTAGAAGTCTGGTATTTCTTCTATGTACTAAATTTGAGAAAGAAGAATGAACAAAGAAAGGAAATATAATTGATTTAGTAACAGTGGTGTCACTTCCAAAAACTGCAAAATATCTCTTCTGCATAGCATGTGCGCTGCTTCTTATGGCCTTATATGTCTTCAGTGTTGCCCCTTGCTGAATAGCTGAATAGCGTCTCTCGCATAGCACACTCTAGGCATACACAAATTCGCCTAAGTGTAGACTTCTAACAATTCTATGCAGAAGTTATATTTTGCAGTTACTGAAACTGACACCACTGTTACTAAATCAATTATATTTCCTTTATTTGTTCGTTCCTCTTTCTCAAATTTCGTACATAGATAGTAGATACACCAGACTTCTAGAATATATAAAAATATTACACCTTTATGGCCTGATTTTGACCCTAGGTCAAACAACGTTGCTGGAGACTTTCTTTTTTGGCCGATGGTAGTACACTGTATGGTGGTGCAGCGAGGCACAGGGGAAATTTTATACGATTGCAACGAAATTCAAAGCTAAAATATAAGCTCCGATTTCGATATATATATGCTATATTCCGAAAGGATCGCAAATATTCCACTCGAGCCTGGTCACATCATTTCTTTAAAAAGCATCGCCAGAGACAAGTCCCCCTATAGAGTGACATTTTCTACTTTTTTTACGGTCGCCTTAACGAGAAATCGGTTATTTTGAAGGTCGCTCCAATTTAGCGTAAACTGGCCTTGTGTTTTGTTTGATGGTGTTGTTTGGTTTCAGATGTGCCTTTTCATGTTTCAGTTAGTTTTGGCTTTTTTCTCTCTCTCTCTGGCAATTTGGGTAATGGGACCAGCAAGTCACGTTGTTTTATGAGGATTTTGCCTGAAATAAGAGCTCATCTTGTTTAGAACAAAAAGGCTTGTCGCATATTGAGTTTCCACAAAGACATAAAATGGATAACAGGATGTTGCTAAGGTACAACAATCTTCTCATGTGACCAGGTCCTTTAAGTTGATACAGAATGTGAATACGGTCGGTTAACTACATGACCTTCATACCATTTATTATATTTTTATTACGCTGCAATTTGTACACCTGTGTCTACAAAGGGCAAAGGTCTACGCCAACTCGAACTAAATGGAATAGCATCGATTCTGAACGTAGTGACGATTATATATTTTAGCATTTTGCCTTAAAATTAGATTTGCAATCTGTGGTGTATGCGGTCATAATCTTAACAAAAGTTAATTTCAAAGTTGAAATGCGTTTAAGCATCGTTGCAAAACTCTTTTCGCTCTAATGTGATGTATATACATGTTATTTCGTTCTCACAACCCCCTACCTCACTTACTCAGAAGCTGCATTCCAGTGATTCAATCAGATCGTCGATTTTCCCTTCCGTACATGCATGTGCTTGCATTAATATGTAGGGTTATAGAGCATCCCACCATCGTGTGTGAATTGATTTCCATTAATTAGCGACGCTTATACTTGAGTATGTTCAATATGCTCAATAATCTACTCATAGCAATAAGGTGTTGTTAAACCTGAAGTTCGAAGGGATGACTTGCAATCATATGATATAACGCCGTATTATTTTAAGGAATCTTCTACTAGAATATGTTATGCGCGGCCAGTCTCGAGCGGAATTTTCTGTGACCGCTGCAAAAACTCGGAGGACGCATTGAAAATACAACTATACCTGATTTATTATATTTCAGCGAATTTTCAATGCTCAACGCAGAAAATTCGTTTCGATCCTTACCAACGCTAAAAGGGTTTTTGAGTAGGTCTATAACCTTGACGAATATAATACATTAATTAGTTTTATTACTTCCGTTGACATTTGTAATTGCTTTTTGGTTAAAATATACCTTGCCTAGCCTGAGTTGTTTCGATTGAGACCTGCATCAACTTCTAGAATTCATGGATCAACTAAATCTCAATGTCGTCTCTGTTTACTCCGCCAATCAGGATATGCTCATTCGCGAAACTGCCTCATTTGGAAAATAAAAGCGAAAAAACAACACTTATTAACACGTGATAAAATGAATTATGAATGAAACAAAACCAAATTTTTAACAATGGAACCGTACACCCTTACCGCAAAAGGACAACGTTTTAACCCTGCAAATTTACCGGGTCTTTCATTGTTGTTCTGAGAATAACTGCCTCATTTGGCGAATTGCCTCATTTGGACAATAAGGGGAAACAATGCATGCTGATACGGGCTATCGTGTAAATATTTGTTTATGCCGTGCTATTGCAAATGAAATGTATGAGGTCATAATCTTAAAGAAGATTTAATCAATTTCAAAATTAAATGGAGAAAAGTATAGCTTTTTGTGCATATATATTGCCACATGACCACGTTCTAGTGACATCTCACTACAAAACCATCAGAATGGGTTCCATGTCCATTTTGCTAACTGCTTCATTTGGACAATAAGGGGAAACAATGCATGCTGATGCGGTATACCCATGTAAATATTTGTTGACCGTGTGTGGTCAACCATGTAATTGCAAATTTGCTCATTTAATGAAACCTGTCGTCTCACAAGTGAAGAACCATTAATTTTGGTATGGGGGTCAAAATGAGCAATTCAAGGGGTCATTGCAAAATCGTATACCTTGTTTGGTCGAAATGAACGATTGAGGGGATGAGTGCAGCAATTTTTTCTAGTTAAACTTGACCTCAAACTAGAGTGTATAACTCACTTTGAAACACGTCACTCATTTCTTGCTCGGTCAAACTGAAAAATTCAAGGGAGAGAGCAAAATTATTTCTAGTTCAAACATCACTGAAACGCTATGTATAGCCGTTCCGAAATAGGCCAAGCTCACGTGCCGGACGTGGGAAAGTCATTTTAAGGGTCCTTAGGAAAACAAATCATTATTCCTGGTGGACTAGGAAAGGACGTAGGGCTACTCTGCATGTAAGTGATAGACGTTCATCAAACGATAAGTCTGAGTTCAGAGCATTGCTTAACAGGATGTGATGCATCCAAATTATGTCCTTTAAACTCTCGTTCAAATTAGGTTTACACAATTTTAGCAATAACAACTATGCAGTATTGCTATCATCCGGTCACACAGGACTGCAACGTTATATAACAAGAGTAAAGATGCTCTGGATGTATTTCTGCAGGTAGTCTTCAGGGCACTGACCTGGTATAGACCCAGTGGGTCGCCTAACGATACATTAATATTCCGCGGCACGTACCCAATATCACACCGTGTGATCACTGTAGCTTATTGCCTTCATTATGATGTGCATTTAGCCTTAAGCGAACGCTGACCTACTGTATCTCCCTCCCCTGAATGACTCATTTCTCCCCATCCCATATGTTTCCATGTGTCTAGATTATTCCTCCCTAGTCCATAGCTAATTCCTGTGTCCAAATAACTCCTCTATTTAACCTCTCCTTTATAACGCATGGATATGTCCCATCCAAACTTCTCGATCTCATTCCTTTATATGAAGGGGAGCCCCGTCTTCCATACCACCACCCCCCCCCCTTGCCGTGTCCCTCCACTGTCACCTGATATACCTTTTAGTGGCAAATCCGAATGTATAAGAGTTTAAAGAGTGTTTGTCCTAACTATCGGTAGACAAAATTGCATCGGTTAAGAGAGGTTATATGGTGGATTATTCTTATTTGTGAATCCTGAAGAATAATATATTTATATATCATCCCTTACAAAAATTTAGCGAAAATATCAATAGTTGCGTCATAATTCATGCTTTAAAGAGGTCATCCAGTGGTTAATTACACAAATTCAACTAAGAACATATTCATAGATATAAGGTCTTACATAATTAAATGCATTCGTTTAAAATTCAAATCAATAATTAATTTCCTTAAAATTGGGGTTTAAACATGCACCTCACATGAAAATGATCTGTGTTGCAGTACAATTGTCACGTGTTATTATTACGTCACGTTGGGTATTCAGCCAAAGTCACTGCATATTAAAGTACTCTATTTCAATGCAGGCGATCGCTTTAATGAGTGAAAACAAATAAATAAAAGTGATTGCAATAATTTAAATTAATTTATATTGTTTATCGATGTGTTGTTTATCGCTCCATAAACCAAGCAACCAACTTTAAAGCTTTACATAGCTTTTCAAAAGACCGATCTTTACTGAGGCTTTGGAAAAAAATGTTAATAGGACTAGAGTATGGACTTTCATCAAATAAATTTGATAACAAATGAATCATCTAATTCTCTATTAAAAATACATAGCAGGTTTTTGTTCTTGGACCATTGGGTGCTATCTCTATCAATAAATAAATGTGTAAAAAAAGAATGAACCATCCTATCCTAAGTTTTAAAAAAATAGAAGGAGGTTCGTCCTAGAGCCATTGGGTGCTCTTTATTAAAGAACACAGTAATATGTTTCCTTTTTAATTGAAATATACTTCATCGGAAATCTACGTTCTAACCATGTTTTATATTTTACAGAAACAAATATTCATTTGATGCCCTTTGGCTATTTTTTTTTTTTTTTTTTTGGAAAATAAGGTTCTCCTAACTTAACCGGAATCGTATAAAATATTGGATATTTCCTTTTCATATTGTATAATTCATTAAATTAAGATTTCTGCCTTATTTAGAAACAACCTCAATAATCTATTTATGCAATTTAAAATATTAATCTTATTGGGTGTATTTATTGAAAAAGACATATTACTCATATTTTGGTAAAATACAAATATAAAGTATGTATTTAGAAATTAAATTCATTGATTTTTTTTCTATTCAGACCATTAAATTATATTTACCATACAGTAGCCTGGATTGAATATCTTTGTACATTTGGGGTTACATGATGTTAAACTTCATCGTTATTTTTTTATCTGTCATACTTATAGGTTCAGACATGTACTGTCTGATCTCACCTTCATAATGATCAACATTGCTTGTTGAATTTGTCGTATTTTCACCAATATTATATTCAAAACCATTGTTCTCACTATTTTCACTGTAATTATCAACTTTAAATTCTTCAAATTCCATTGTTAATTGAGAGAAAAAGTACTCATCGCTAATGAATTTATGCAGCAACTGCATTCACTGTTCCCAATGTGACGCAATAATAACACGTGACACAGTTGGGAATTTCCATGAGGTTTTGTCAGTGTACTTAATATTA
>LQRL01111017.1:12243-30254 GCA_001703475.1 Hydroides elegans
ATTATGACGCAACTATTGATATTTTCGCTAAATTTTTGTAAGGGATGATATATAAATATGTTATTCTTCAGGATTCACAAATAAGAATAATCCACCATATAACCTAAATCATCAGTATTTACCATCCATCACCAAACCTTCTGGTCACCAAGTGCTTTCTCACCATGTCTCCATTCCTTTCCAATCAAATCGCACCTACGTCACTACATTGTGACGTCACAATCCGTGCAATGACTCATCAACAATCGCCGAGATTTCGCTCTGTTGCAATCCACACCCTTTCGGTTGATTGAACAGCAATGTGATTTTCAGCACCGCCAATAAAATTCCCGCTGCGGCAAGGTGCGTCAAATTGAAATATAAACTCCTAACGTTACACAATAAACAATGCCAATGTGAAGTAAGAATACCAAACACATCAGAAATAAATTCAGATACTCTCTCAAACATCCTGTTTATGGCTTCTCTTGTTTGTCGTTTATCGTCAGATGTGTATCAACGTTGCGTTTAAACCAGTGAATAACAGAAACAGGTTATTAAATAAAGACATTCAATATATTTTGCGATGCCTTGACGATACGCAAAAACAAATCTACGTTACAGCAACGAAGCTTGCCGAGAAGGACTAGGGTTTGATTTCGTACACTACAATCAAATTCACAACAAAACACGATTGCATGACAAAATTGTAGCTCAAAAGGACTCTGAATGGAATAGTGGGTGGTGAGGGAAAAATGCAATCAGGGGCACAGGTTTTTTTACGTGAGTAATCATGTTTGCATTATTTCTTCAGGTTGAATGTGTTTTAACAATATTCGCAATATTTCCTTCCCAATAAACTGTCATTTTTTTACAAGGAGACATAATGGGATCAGTTTCAGTAACGCTCCCTTCTTTACAATCTGCTCCCCCCTCACCACTAGGGAAGTCCAAAGATTCCTTCAAAGCAGCCAATTAACGTGAGTTTATTGTTAGTCGCAGCATTTCCGAAAATTCCCGTACGCATACTTACTTCGATTCCAGAAACATATGATTTTAAGATCCATGTCACATACATTTCTTCCGCATGACACATCTCTCTGTATACATTGAGCAGATACAATGTTATCACACCCTTGTCCTCAACCAAGTTTATAGATCTAGAACTCCTTAAAGGAATTGTTCTTTTCGAGGTCACGTGATACAGCGATAAGAGCTTGTTCCTTCTAGGACAGTATCATTATTACAGATTTTAAGTTTCAAAGAATTGCAGCGGCGTTTGGGTTTCGTGCTCGGTTTTTCAAGCACCATATTATGATTTTTTTCTGGAATATTGATTTTCTAATGCTCTGAATATTGTCACATATTTCCCTTCTGAAATAAATAATTATAGATACAGGGATCGTTAACCCCTCATCAGAGGAAGTGTTAGTTTCGAGTAGGTCACACATAACAGCGATAAAATACATGTATGTTTGCCTTTAAAGAGTAAAATCATCATCATACATGTACATGTATAGTCTTGCTCATTTCGAGTCACATTGAAAGGGGTTGCTTTTCAAGTCAATAGCATAATAACACATTAGTCACATATAATGTACTAAATTTCTTGTTTCGATTTTTAAAAACAATTTGTATTTATTCCATTGGATATTGTAGTCAGTGGTTTTAGATACTGTGAATTTTCTATTGTCACATGTTGCTATGTTACGCTACACCTCTATTTATAGAGCAAGGCTCATTACCCTCTTTAGTGGAAGTGTGATTTTCGAGTAGTTTACTGATAAAACACAGTTACAGCATTCACCTTAAATGACAACATCACCATTTCACATGGTTAGTGACAAGGAAATACAAAATAATGTTAGATTTTATGCACGCATCCATTATAAAATAGATTTCGTTGTAGAGTTCTACATGATTTTCGCAGTCATATCTAATAAATATTGTCACATACATACACATACTATACATAAATGTAGACGCTTATTTATAGTTTGTCTGAAACTATATGTTTCTATTCTTAGATCCATGCGTCCTCTCCGCCCTCCCTCCCCCTTAATGGAAGTGTGATTTTCGAGTGGGTCACTGATAAAGCTCTGTGAGAATCTATAGCTCAAAGAGCAACAGGATCATTAGACATTGTAAGTCCACAGAAAGGAAGTGGTTTATATGACTATGTGAGGTGGTCTGTCCTTCCAAAGAAAGTGTCACCTCTTGAAGAGTTCTCCTGCTGCGCGGGTATCATACAATATATAATGCATTACGATAACGATAACATGGCGAAAAAGGAAATTATCTGGATCCATTTGACAGGAAAATATGTGTTTCGCATCTGGAGTTTATATATGGATTATCTATTGCTATTATACATTTTATGCGTGCATGTTCTTTGCTACATGTTTTTTGTTTGTTAAACGAATTGCACAAAAACATTTTATTTTGATAAAATCATACTTATTCGTGAAAACTCAAAACGAACGAGTCTGCTATCTAGTCCAGATACTAGTTTCCTGTATGGGTCATTGGTTTAGAGCATAAAGGCATTACGCGACAGATAACAGGTTTAATCGCCATAGAAAAAGGTTTGATCACTTTGTCCCATTCACAAAATATAACATAGTATGGACTCATTTGACACATATCCAGAGGCATTTGAATGGAATAATGGTCTTTTGTAATGAACACACAAATCCGAGTTGGGTACATGAGTTTATGATAAAGGACTATGTGCGACTTATATAAGAAAACATACCCCAAAGCTCATCATCGGGCATTCAAAACTTAATTGTGAAATTTCTTCAATAATTTTATATACTTTGAAAGCTTACTATCTTAGGCATTGATAACAATTTTTCTTAATTTTCTACTCAACATACTTTCAAATTATTACACCCTCAGAACATACAGATGAATTTTATTTGGATTATGGGGGGTGTTCGTAAAATAATTTTTAAGAACTTGTATCAAGGAAGATATTATCAAGATTACTAAGCATATCAAATAGTGCTGACCCAAAAGTTTATTTTCAAAAAAAATCATTATGTAAGCCAATGCGGTATCTGGTTACAGGGTGTTATTGCAGAACATCGTTGAAATTTATCGGATTTAAGAAGGTGTATTTTACGCGATATAAATTGATGTTTGGTCAAGGCCGCATTCGATCACCACGCTGATTTTTACATATATAAAAGATATTGTAAAGATAAAACACATACTTAAAAACGAGCCTGGTGTTCGAATGCGGCCTTAACCAAAATTGAACCTTTTCTACCATTTTTGGGCGATATATTAGGCTACCTAAATACTGAATTTTGCAACAAAATTCCACAATATAAATTCTTAGCATCCTTAAATCAAACCTATCGTGATGAATTATGATTAAATACTATAAACTGGGTAAAATGTATAAGCAATAGAAAAATCTATAGTTACACTGACCTAATATTGATCAAAATTTACTGCATGGTGATAAAATGAACTTCTCCTTGGGTGGGTATATAAGACATCACTTTTCTATAAGAAACAATTGATCAAACCGCTAGATATTTCACTTCTTTTACACTGATGTAATAGTCTTTCAAAATATATACAAAAATATACGGATTGATATATTTTAAATATCATCATATTTGGGGTATGAATATAGGCCAAATCGCACATAGTCCTTCATATGCGGATTTAGAGGAGGGCTTGTCCGGCCGACATCCCCTTTTGCTCTGCGTATGAAATGTGTTCAGATACAACCTATAGATTTCGAGGAAAATGAAAAAAAAAAGGAAATGGTCAACAGACAAATTTCGACATGCAAACTCAAAATGTAAGAATCATCGAAATCCAAGCGTAAATTGTACACAAAACGTCGTTGCGCATTGACGTCGTTGACTGAAATCTTGATACACCCCTCAATGCTTCGAAGCTGGATCCGCCACTTAGGTTTTGGGTTTTATGTTTATGCGGGATTAAATGTGTTTTGTCCGGATTTATATGTATTTCATCTGTTTTATTTATATATATGTTTTGTTGATTATATAAAATGAATAACTTTTTATGAGACATTCGTTTATGTTGTTTTTGTAAGCAAATATTCGTAATCGCGTGTTTATGATAAATTAGCCTTTTAACCAAGAGTTGCATAATCATTTACCACAATGTAACAGGGTTTGTTAATGAAAGGTTGATTTAACAATAAAAGGTGATAAAAAGTTATGATAACATAGGAGTTGATTCTTTAACGTTGTCTATGTATCTCAGTTCGAGAAATAATAATGTCTGGTAGACAATAACCACGCACTATGTAGACCAAGCTATGTTATAAAGTTGTTATCAAGCTTTTGAAGGTGAATAAGAAGTTGAATAATACTTGTTAGCAGGATATTGATATTTTACCTGCTCTGGTTCTTAGGTGAGGTTTATGATGCTAGGAAAGTCAATTTTCGAAATGATATCCAAATACATCACATACCTTATGAGTTATGCTATATAACAAAATTAAACACATAGAAATACTTACCCTCGACTAAACTTACCCCCAAGATACACTGCTTCAGTTTTGCGACGTATCGAATGACGTTTTGACGAATAAAAATATTACTTAAAGTATACAATTATTTTTAAAGTGCGTTATATTGTTATTTATGTATAAAGTTGACTTCGACGAAAACTTGGTAAACTTCCACGCTACCAAATCACAACGTTTTTATGCCAAGTTTGATCTAATGTAACTATTCCGAATACCATAGCAATGTAGTGGTAGATATTGCCAAACAGGCACGACCAGGAATTCAAAGACAACGTTCTTGGATTCGTTCTTTAACCTGCCATCGCGGCGTCTAACCTATAGGGGACATCACAAAGAGCACATTGCATTTGATTGTGCGATATATTGACAGGGATGCCTGATTCCTCTGATTCCTATGCATAGTGCTGCTCTCCACAAAGAACAATCAGAGAGAATGACTTCCAAATCTTAATCAAACAAAATATACCAAACCAAATGAAACGTTGAGTGGCATTTAAGCTTTCGGGAACACACCGCATTTAATTGTGCGATACATTGCGTTGATATCATTAACTATTGAGAAAAACAACACAACTGTGACATTAAGTGACATTTTGATTTTTTGTGTTCATTTTAAAGAGAACACTGCATTTCATGATGTGATATATTCTGTAAACATACAGACCACTGCAGTTGACAAAACCAACATACACAACAAGAAGACAACGTTATTACTGCGTTGGTTGACATAGTGTCCATCAGGTACATGTGATTATGTTTATTGACAGGGATGCCCGATTCCTCTGATTCCTATGCATAGTGCTGCTCTGCTCAAAGAACAATCAGAGAGAATGACGAAGGTGCGTTTGTTGTGTTTCTGCAGTTTATGCAGGGGGAGAAGACTGTAGTCACCTGAAGGGTCTGTGGGCAAAAGTAGCCAAATGGATATATGAGAATAAATTTTATAAATGTTTTCTTTTTGGTAAAAATATTATAATCTCTAAATCTTATATTCAATATAATGTCGCTAGATATATAAGCTTATATATCATGTAAGAAAGATCCTGATATTAAAATTTGTAATGGTTTCGGAAAACAGCTTTCTGCACGGATATTATGTGCTGTTATTAAAACAGAGGATTTTACACAATGAATTAAGGACTAACTATGGGCAAAGAGTTGGTCTAAAAAGTGATGCGATTATATGTCATGATAGGCACAAATAAATAATACAAAACATGTAATGCCTGACAAATAAAAATAATTATTTATGCTTATGACGGATATAAGGGTCAGTTTCATTTAATTATAAGAAACATTATAAACATTATAAAACACATAGTTGAATTATGTGAACGTCGATGTGAATATTACAAATAGCAATAATGTCTAGGTAAACATAATAAATTGAGAAAATAAGTTTGAGAAAATAGAATAACGCTCAAAATTCGGATAATATTTGGATAATATCACCATTTACAAACGTAAGTACATGTATATCCAAGAATTCATTGAAATGGATACAGAGCTTTACTACTAAATGAAAAATAATGATAGTAATGAGTTTTTGTAGAAACGAGTCCTGGTCAAAGCAGCATTAGAAGATATTTTTTGATGGATCCATACAGGGATGACTGATCGAAATTTTCTGCCTATAAAATCAATTGCTTGATGATATGGCATGCATATAGCCGACAACACTTTTTTATACTTGTTTTATTAACGAAACTGCATAACTGCACAAACACCCTCCCTTTTTTCTCCTCACCCCATTTACAAATTAGACGAGATTACCTAACGAGTTAATATGTTCAACATGTTTGTGATTTCATGTAACTATTTAGAGCAGATTGCTTCCCTGAATTATTAATAAGGGTTTTCCTCGCGCCGATAAAACACTGTCAACACTCTAACAAGGGGTTGTATTCCCATCAAGGAAAAGAATGTTGAAGTTAGATTTCGACGTTGAAAAGAGTTAATATCAAAACGAAAATATTATGTACATGATAGTCATTAAGATATGTTTTGATCTGGACATATAACGTTACGTGACTCTGATGTGTCTTATATGAAAATAAATGAGCTAATTGTATGTGACATTTCTTGTTTTAAAAAATAACTATTTGATGAAACATTATATTACGTTTACGGTCGATTTTCGCTAATCATTAGAATGGAGCTGCTTTAAGCGATGGCGCTTGTAATGGATTCATACATAACATATGGGAACATTCCTGTTAGTGGGGCAAGCTGATAAATAGTTCATTTACCAAAAAAATGCACCATTTCTTTTGAACTTCATCGCACGTAGCTATTCCTCGGGCACAAACAATAAACCGATATTGACTACATAACTTTTGAAAATATCACTTTTAGGGAACACCCCATCAAACTCAACATACAGAACAACAAAATTCAATTTTTCTTTTGAGCATCACATAGTAGTTTTTAGAGCATGAGCCGAAAAAAACGCGACATTGACTTCATAAACGACAGAAACTAACACGTCATTACACATTCGCCTAACTAATGGCCTAATGCAATTTTTATTGTGTGGGCTCCGGGTTCTCTTATGATGGAGGGAGCACCGGATTAGATAATCGGTAAAAAGTGTCTTTATTAAATTTATTTATTTTAAATTTATTTATTCACATATTTTATAGATTTATGGTTAATTTGGCTTCATTATCAGGAAGATCATTGTTTCAAAACAGTCATGTAGTATTTCGCAGCTCAGGAATCATTCACACTATCCATCTTTCATGACTATTGTATGCAAAGAGTGCTTTGTTTCTTATGGAACTAAGAAAAATTATTAAAATTCCATTAAAGAATAGCTAGGACTAATGTGTAAAATCGTGTTGAACAAAACAGTGTAATTTTATTAGATTTCTGCTGAAAAAAAGTTTTATGTTTAAACTCTTTATAGAGTATGTATTTATCAAAACCCTTCATCATTTCGAATGAATAACGCAGTGATGTGCGGACAGATATATTCTGTATAGACTGTTAAAGTTTATAGATGAATCAAAATTTGTATGTTCTGGGATAATTTATCTTGATTCATATTTACAAACCACTTTGAATTATTATTTTAAATACAATTCGATTAGGTAGATCCTTCCTAAATATAGCGCAGGATAAGACCTCCCCCTACACGTATAAAGGGAAGAAAGTAATGATGAGTGGATATACATGTATTTGGTTGCTATTTCTAATCTCTGTAATATTGTTTGGATTATGTTGTTACATCTTACTTAAAGTATTTATTTATTTGCATGAGTTTATATTTATCTTGGTTATTGTATTTATGTGGCAGCCATTTTCCGCCTAACTTTGGGTTTTCACTGTTATTTCTCAATATTCCATTTAAATCTTAATAAAATAATGCCAAGTTTACGCTTGGCCGAAAAGGCAATAGAAATTTCATTCCAAAGTTTGAATTACAATTATTCAACAATCGCAACGCAGACAAAAATATGTTTTACATTTTGTACTAATCGTGAAACGTTGGGTCACCTTTTCCCCTCCCCTCCTCAAATGACGGACGTTGTCCTACGCGATGGTTCTCGTCAATCAAGAGGGAAACAAAACGGGTCCTTCTTTTCCCATACCTGTCCCGTTTATAAATGCAAATGAACTCATTCGGTACCGGGTGCTAATGATACCCATATGATGGTTCTATGCTTATGGTTATGACTGGATAGTGTCTTATACCTGTGTCACTTCCACGAGAGCAGCCAACTTATTAACAAAAACCCGTATTTTGCACTAAATTAAGGGTGTGTTACGTGTTTAAACACGTGCTAATCGAAAAGAAGCTCTTTCAGTAGCAAGACTTAATGATTCAAGCGATGTGCCCAAGCATTTATACGTGCCAAAAGGACAATATCTTATACCTGTGTCACTCATGTTGTTTTGTTCATGCGATTAAGAGCTTTAATTTAATGTAACTGTGCTTATGTGTTAACGGTTGGTGATATTGGTGAACATGTTGCACATGACAGAAAAAAATGAGTATATCGTTGGACCATGAAATTCAATTGTTTCAACAAAAAATCTCTAAATTCCACAGAAAACACTCCTAAAATACAGTCGTGCGCATTTCAAATCACTCATAGCAATGTTTTAATCCATACCTGGACTTTCTTTACTTAGATGCTCAGGACTCTTCATCCCCAGGCATAATCAAGGCTTTTCAGTTCTTTCATGAAAAAAAATAGGCAACGCGAACGGATAAACGATTAACGTTTAACGCGAAACGACAGAGAGAATGAAAGCTAAGAACTACACGTCACTATGATTCCTAATATCGACTGCTAACTGTCTTGCCTTAGCACATACGTAATCAATTATATTGGTCATGCCATAACATGACATCAGATTAATATATATTCTTAGATGATATAGAAACACTTCGCAAAATGGTGATTATTGACTAGTTTCCATCTTGCCTTAGCACATAAATAATCCATTGTATTGGTCATGACATAACTCCTGTGTTTTGCAAACAACTCAGATGTTAATACGTTTATTGCACAAATACAATGCATCAATAAGCTAAGCAATTAGACAGATAGAGCAAAACAAATCAGACTATGCTCTTTCCGACCGATTTTTGTGCATCAACTAACAATAACTGATGGCCCCTTGTTATTACATTGCTTTTTTGGTTCGCTATACTCACTTATGCTTTTTATCATCATCATTTTTGAAGATGTTTTATCAATTTTTTGTCTGCTGGTTAAATGTGTGATATTTTAATTTGTAAGAATTTCTTGGTAAGATACAACTGGTTAAGCTGGTTTAACTGGTAAGTTATAATAATGAAATTCAAATAATAGTGATATTATATATATTATCGATAACATTCACCGAACCATTTGGAATATTGAAATCGGGGTAAACGGCACCGATACTCCCCACACCCCTATTCTAAACAAGCAAGAGTCTTCATACATTTATATAAATTTCTAGGACATGGTAAATTTCTAAATGAAAGCATATCCCCTCAACGCTATGTCTCAATATATTGTTCGAGCCTGGATTCGCTACTTAAGAGTTTTCCCTATTCCCTATTTTAAAATTTCAATCACTAATGCAATACAATAAAAACCCAGCTTTGAACCTTGTGCACCCCTGGAACAGCTGGTCTGCGTGACTCGATCATCTTTCTCCTTTTCTTTAATAATCGATCGATCGATGAGTGTTGGTTGATCGTCGCTTAACCAAAAACGACCCCGTTTTTCTGTGTTTTTTTATCACTTTCGTTTTTAAACCTTTTAATATACATATGTATGTGTAATTCACATTAAAATTTGTTTTCTAGCTCCGAAATGTTATTTTATAACCCCAATAGCATCTCACCCTCTCTGTTTTCGAAATTTGATTCGAGATTTCCTACTTAAAATGCCGAGCACCAAATACAATAAAATCTAGCTTTCAACCCTGTGCACCCCTGGAACAGCTGGTCTGCGTGACTCGGTCATCTTTCTCTTTTTCTTTAATATCAATTGATCGAGGAGTGTCGGGCGATGGTCGCTTAACACAAAGACAAACCCAAGTAACACGAAGGGTAGTTTGGTCCGTGTACCTACCGTCCATTCGTTTTTTCGAGATGAAAACAAAGCACGAAAAACGAAAAATAGTGTTTATTCATCTCAAATCTAAACATAAAATACAACATACTTGTGCAATCAACTACTTTGTTTAACGCGCTTTAAGAAGCACAAAGCAATAACAACGCTTCTCTGTTCTTCGTTGTTAAACGCGAAAAATCAATACACCAAAAAGGGTTTGCTTTTTCCTTTTTCGTTTTGTGTGCATGAGCATTAAGAATGAAAAAGGGGTGGCGCCACTGTCGCGCACATGTTTAAACCACGTGGTTTTGTTTTGTTTTGACTGAAACCATGCATGTGTGATAATTTCTTACACATATATATTTGAGGGCGATTTCTATAAATAATTATATATATAATTTAACGATATAAACAAACCACACGTGATTCCCGCGTGTTTGCGACGGTGGCGCCCCTCCTTTTTTGTATCACGTACACTAGGTTTAAAGAAGCAAAAAGGAAAAAGGTTTTTCCTTTGTTGTTCTTTATGCATTGAACACTACATCTTTAAAAGGTTTTGTTTTTGGCTTTTTCCTTTACATAAACCAAGAAATTGACATCAAAAACGTTTTATTTGTTTGCTTTTTCCTTTACACATACCGAAAATCGACATAAAAAAAAACGTTTTTTATACCAAGTACCATGTCGAAAAAATCGAATGGACGGTAGGTACACGGACCTAGTTTATATCTTGACAAATCATATTGCCGTCTCTTTATGAAAATGCATTCGAATTGGAGACACGGTAGCGCAGGTTTCTTTCTGATCGGGTAACCATGTATGTTCCAGCCGGTACATTTCGTCATGAAAAAAAAAAACAATATATGCGAGAAAGAAACCGGATTACAGTTGCACATGTTTATAACCTAGATTGCATAAACGATAAAAAGACAAGGCAAAAACTAAGTTAGTTTCCCTGTCCGATAAACTTACAAATCATAAACGATAAATGTTGAACGCCAACACTCAAACACTCAAACAAGAAATCAGAGGATAAAACTTAAGACACGCCATCGTATAGATATTTTACTATACGTATTTCTTACACGTATTTCGCATTTTACTGTTTTTTTTTTTAAAAAAAAACGTTTCCAATTCATTTCGAAAACTTAGATATCTGCCATGAAGTATGTGAAGTCATACCGTTCGATCAAAGACACATCTATCATGCTTATGTGCATTTCAAAAGAGTAACTTAAAGACTAGTCGTGAATTTCAAGGGACTGAATAGGCTATTAATAGAGCAAATCGATGTGCCTACTTTCTTTAGCTTTCAATAATCTATTTTGAGAACTTGAAAGATAAGAATAAGATAAGTTGCGTATAGTATTTCTAGTCTATTTTTTTATTAAATAAAAACAAATAAATAAACATTTCATAATACAGTTACGGTGCATGCAGCAAACATGATATTAAACATACAACTGTCATGATTAAATGATATCTGAAAGTCAAATAAGTTCATATCCTTGAAAATATAAATAATACCGATAATTAGAAATAAACCTTTCAAAATCCAGATCATAAAAGTGATAGAGTCTGATGTTACCAACGCTTGAAACCCTTTTTGAGAGGTCTATTCCAAGTCCTTCCTTTGATGCAGATACTGTCAAAGACCCTAGATATACTGTTTCAGCTTATAAATCGTGTGATGGTTTTACTGAACTCATAAAAGCTCTTAAACTGTCAAAAGCCATCTTCCTTGTTTCCTCTTCATTGCAGCGCGGGAAAAAAATATTGTTCCAGTCACGAGCGATTTCATCCGTTTGTTTAAAGTACCGGGGAAAGACACAAAAATACAGTTCTTTAAGAAAAAAGAAACTTCGCCAATTTTTAAGCCAACTTTTAAACGATTTATTTTTTATTTATTTGTGTTTTTTATTTAATTTTCTATCTGATTATAGTTTTATGTTTGTAAATGAATGATCATTATCTTATTAGTACAATTATGTGAAAATACTTATGTTTAAGCCATTTTTCCTTCACGAAGTTTGGAACCCCTGTTCCATATTACAACATTTAATGCATGATGTACATTCGTCATTCTGTGTTGTGTTTCGGTCATTGTTGTTAACTATATTACATGTACATGAGCAAAAAGTCTGATTAGTTTTTATTTGTAAATAAAAACGTAAAAAGGCCAGGGTCACATTAACCAAACAGCTTAGAAACATTGAAAAAACACTACAAAACAAGTGTTTTGTTTGCAACCCGGTCCGGAACAAATTACATTCAATTAGATATAAGAAATACAATTTAGCCTTGATAGCATTTTGTTTGCTTAAAAGAAACAAAATATACTATAAAATTGATATTCTGCTTCGGAACGTTGCACAAGGTAGATGACCTGACGTTAACCCGCGTATACTATGTAATCGTCGGTTCTTGGTAATTTTTCACTCGAGGTTTGATGGACGTTATTCTGACGTTAAACTCTGGAGTGGAGCGGGTAAACCACATTAAAATATGGTGTGTGTGATGCCAAATGTAGTGTGATACCGCGGAGTTAATATTCATGTAAACTTTCAATTAACATTAACATTTACAGTGTTGAAAGATTAAAGGAAAATGGTTCAGGCGTTGTAGGTTCTTAGACTACTAGCGACTTAAAATGACAAATCTAGATATATATTCCATTCATACGTTGTTCGATATAATTGATTTTGAGGTGTAAATGAGATGTCTTTCGTTGCAACATAAACCTATCATTCTTTTCATTGAGTCATAAGCGATTGAAGGATTTATTGATTTGACATGACGCATATACAGATACATCAAGACGTTCTCTTACAGAAAAAGTAGCAAAAGATGCATTTTCACAATAGATATTGGCTGTTTCTCCCTGTCTTTATCTAATATCATTCTAAAAATATTACGACATACACTATATGAGCTCAATATATGCATTTGAGTTAAATTGAATTATTTAAATATATATTTAAATGCGATACATGCTATCGCTTTAACGTGAAAACAACAGAACTGCTATTAAGTTACCAAAAATCCCGAAATTCCCTACGTCAACGAATAACAAAGTGTTTTCTATCTCAATTTACTCAGTAAGCTTAATCCATTCGCCCCCACAAACAACCAACTTGGCAAGACGTCCTTAGTCGTCCACATGACGTTTGGTTTATATGCAATATGCAAGTTTTTGTATGTCATTGTCGTAGTGAATATGAAAAAGACGTAGCGTCAACGTCTTAAAAGCGGATGTCCAATGGACGTTTATCGGACGTCGATACGTTGTAGGACGTCCGAGAATCTTGGATATCCGCCCAAATATGAACATCCTGTCGCCGTTCAATGCTAAAGCGAAATCGGACGGATGTTCGCTAACATAAACAGTAGCAAAAGATGCATTTTCACAATATCCAACTCGGCAAGGGTCGTCCATAGTACGTCGTATTCGGACGTGACGTCGAGAGGACGACCTACTTTGGGCCCGAATGAAAGTTTTCCGGACGTCTTTTTACGTCCCGGCGTCCGTAGAACGTAATTTGTACGTCAGAAACCGACGCGACGTCAATGAAACGTCTTTTCTACGTCCGCGACGAATAATGACGTCCGGAAAACTTTCATACGGGCCCAATTCAGAGCGTCCGCTCAACGTCCGTGGACGTCTTGCCGAGTGGGATATTGAAGCCAATTGGCTATCCATCAATGCTTTGATAGTTACAATATTATACTTTAAACATAATAATGTTACGACAAAATAAGTTTTTTAGTTAAATTGGATTATTTTGAAATGTTGTTTGCATGTGATACCTACTTTCCTTATAACGTGAAAACAATAGAACTGCTATTAAGTTTACAAAATCCCAAAAAATCCCCTACGTCAACGCATAACAAAGTATTTTCCATCTCAATTTACTCTGCAAGTTTAATCCATTCGCCCCCACAAGCAACCAGCGTGGCAAGACGTCTCTTGACGTGAATATAGCGTTTTAATTTTGGCCTATGTAGAATTAATCTTTACCTATCACGTCCATTTTGTCGCCAGCTTTGAAAATACGTTGCGCTGATGATGTGTCAAAACTGAATTTCAAAACGACGTACTTCCGACATCGGGACATAGAAAGACGGATAATCGCGAATGTTGACCAACATGTAAACGTTCTTTTGACGTTTCATGCTTATTGACGTCAAAAGCGAGACTGTTGCTGAGTATGTTACTCCATTCGAAACGTTGAAAGATAACGATGCAAGATAAATGCAAACCTCATTTTGATGTCAAATCCGAAAGCGACGTCGAAGGGCGACCCTTGCCGTTTGGGTTAATCCATTCGCCCCCATGCATGCAAACAAGGCATGGCCTGGAATTTAAACCGACAAAAAAGCATTATCTAGTGAAGTTCAGTTTGCGCTGGGAATTAAACTTGAATTACCTCGGAGGCGATTTGGGACGCAAGGCACTTTGCACTCACTGCATATACAACGAGATCGGATGGGCAGTTTAAAAAGTACTCAAAATTCTAATTACGTACTTATTAAAGGAAGAGAAGAAGGGGAGTTTTGATTTTAAACTATTTCCATTCACAAATGTGTTACTTCATTTTCGACCAAAAATAGTTTTTTTTTGTTCAAATACATTAAATTCTAATTCATTAGGATTTTTTTTTATTACTGATTTGATGAACTCTGTGGCGGATTCCGACGGAATAATGCTCGCCGTTTGCTTTGATTGTTTTGAATATCAAACTAATTTTATATTTTGAGTTATCAAAACATGTTTTAACACCCACAATTCATGTAAAGCATATATGTACATGTATGTGTTTGAAACACGAAAAAATATTAAAATGCAACCCTTCTTGCTTTATATACAAATGTCAAAAGGTTTATGGAGCATATACAATTGTTGCATTCAATCTCCATTTTGTGTTGAATACAACTGTCCAAAAATTTTGATAGAACTAAATGCCTTACTTATGCAAGAAAAATATGTTCAAATACGTTTATTCATTTATTTTTTTTAGTATATTTTTTTTGTTGCAAAATTCATACATGTAAAGCAATTCTTTTGTATATTAAGTTGAGGCATAAGCATTTCTTTTTTCACTTAAATACATTTTTTTCATTTGTTTTCAGGCTATACGCTGTCCAGCTTTCACGTCATGACGTGCATACCGCACATCAAGCTATTGCGCTGCTGAGGCCTGAACCACACAACCTATTGCTCCACCGGTTCGCATCTCACAAGTTTGGGGCAAACTAACCAGTTAGCATAACAACAGATGGTAAAGCTTTAGAGTATCTCTCCTCATTTTGTGGATCGCGGTTTAACCTTTCGGCGCTGTGGCATCGCTGAAAAAGGATACTTCTGAGTGCCAATGGTCAAAAGAGTGTATAGTGGAGGTCAATGTGTGGAATTTTATAGCGTTTATTGCACTGTATAGAGGTGAAAAGTGCGATGTAATTATTTGGTGGCGTAAGGATATATTGCATTGCATTGAACGGATTATTGCAGTGAATAGGATTGGAATATATGATTGTGGAATAAAAAAGTGATTTGGAATTATTATTGTATGAGGTTCGGGTTTAATGATGATTATATTAAGGCAATTAATCATACAAAGGATCGGAATATAGGATGATTCAATAAAGCTAGAATGAACTTTTGCCCGAAAATGCTTTTAATGCTTGCCCGGGTCAATCAGGGATAAAATTAATTAAAGTGGAATTAAAATAAAAAGGGTGAAACCTGGTGAATTAATGAATTTGGGTTTACAAATCGGATAAGTTCTAATCGTCAAAAGTCTGATTCACTATATAGATGCAACGGATAAGCACTGTTTATGTTAAATGATTGCATAAAGCTTCTGATGGATATCGAGTGTGCGTGCTTCCACATTAATTTCAAGATAAATGAATCAAACAAAATACCGAAAACAAATGATAAACTCTTTATTGCGCAAAGCATTGTTCTAGCATAGAATTATCAAGGATATATACATTTCAATTACCACAAATATGGATATGGAAATATAAATTGCTTATGTATAATTGAAAAAAATCTATGTTTATGTTCTCTTTATATTGATTTGAAACCACATCACACATGCTCCTCGTTTCATCAATCGGATCTCAAATTCAAACCTGAAAATTCAAAATAAAAGTTAAAAAACGAAATTAAATCTTAAACCTAAAATAAAAATTGAAATTTCTGAACCCAAAAAACAGGATAAGCAAAACAACATTAACATATGTGAACACACTCAACGCGTCCCACATGCCGCCAACACAAAACCGCAATCGCATCGTTGTCCTAGCAACACGTCACTGTGGTTGCTAAGGGCACTTGGGCGTTGCTAGGGGGCCAAAAATGAAGAAGCAGAACGTGCGCACATTGTCGCTCATCGTGTGCACGTTTACGTACTTACTTGTCGGCGCAGCGGTCTTTGACGCGCTTGAGAGCGACTTTGAGAGTCAACAGAAGATGGACTTACAAGGTGAGCATACAAATTTATATCATTATATTTTAAATATTATAAAATGCAATAAAATAATGTTTACGTATCTGTTAGCGTTGCTCGGTGCCATTGAGAGCGATTTCGAGAGTCAACAGAAGATGGACTTACAATGTACAAGGTGGGTTCATATACATGTTTATGTTTAGAATGTTTAATATTGAAATATTGCTTTTCGTACAATATGAATCATACCAAAACAGTCATTACTAAGACCGAAGGGTGCGTGTGTTATCATTTTTGGTAAGACCTTGGTGGTGTTAATCCTTTTATCGCAAGATTCTAATATTCGAAATTAGGAAATACGCATAGTGACCAATATCAGACCACAGAAAAATATATTCCAGGTACTTATTGTTAGGTACTACATCTGAATTAAAACAAGGTAATGACATAAACGGATAAGTTCCTTGAAAAAAAATGATATCTTGATTCATGTAACTCTGAACGGGTTTCATATTTTTACTGATGGGTACTCTTAGAAAAAAAACACAACAATCGCTTATATTCATAACAATAGAATGCAGAGGATAATACCTGTATCGGCCAAACAAATTGAGCTGAGGCAAGCGCAATATTGAAAGGACGGTGTGACTGATCTGTAAACCGTTTCCATTGTGACGTCATGGACAAAAGTAGAGTCGCCTAGGCGACTGCAATTATTGTACTGTCGTGTGCCAACAATTGCATTGGCAATCGGGGCCTTGTAATCCGTCGGCTTCTAATTATGAGGCCGATTCCAATAAGTAACTAACTATCTGCGGCTGTGGGCCTTGAAGAAAATGGTGTAAAGTATAAAATAACTTTGGGTTGTATTATTATCGTTACTATATTTCACCGGAAAGTCCGCACGAAATTATTATTGCGTATGACTACACATTCTGTTGAGCCAAAATCTTATCATTTTAAAGTATTTTATTCATGAATTACTCTTTCGAAAATTTGTTTTGATATATAAGTATTTATAACATCATTTTGTTTCGGAATGCAATCGGAAAATAGACATGGGTGCAATACATTATTATTTGCACGCTAGCGTTTCGTTATAATTTCTCTAGGTTTTGCACATGCTAGTAAATCAGGAGAGAATTATAACCTTATCGACGCATACTATAAGTGCCCTAGAATAGGGGGGAGGGGGGGCGGTTAACTGCCTTGGAGCCCGGGGTGAAAAAAACCAGGTTTGACCGCCGTCAGGATGCGTTTTCAATCATTTCCAAGCAATTTATTTATTTCCTCCATTTTTTACAAGAGATTCGCAAGAAGTGCAACCTTACGCGCGAAGACATCTATCGGTTGCGGCTTAATGTCCTTCTCTCTCTGTCTCTCTCTGTCTCTCTCTGTCTCTGTCTGTCTGTCTCTCTCTCTCTCTCTCTCTCTCTCTCTCTCTCTCTCTCTCTCTCTCTCTCTCTCTCTCTCTCTCTCTCTCTCTCTCTCTCTCTC
>LQRL01111062.1:3608-14527 GCA_001703475.1 Hydroides elegans
TCTGTGGGTGGCTATGGTTTAGCGTTTAGCGTTTAACGTTTAGCGTTTAGCGTGTAACGTTTAGCGTTTAAGGGTTTAGCGTTTAGCGTTTGTGCGTTTAACGTTTAGCGTTTAGCGTTTGTCTCGAGAAGTTGGGAGTGCGCGTCACTGTATGAGTCAATTCAGGGAGGATGAGTGAGTATGAGGGACCCAGTAGTAATGAGATAACCATAAGTTCTATTTAATTTTTTTTGTTCGTATTTCTTAAAGATAACCAATGATTTTTTATATATTTTCAAAATATCACCTTATGGCAGATATCACAAACAACGTAATTATACAACCAGATAAAAACTAAGCTTAACACAAACCTTTAATTTTTATATAATGTATTGCTTCTAATGTTATTCATTAGCAAAATAAAGCAAAATATATTAAGTTTATATTAAACAATTTAAATATGAGTTCCTTACTTAAATCAAATCCAGCGTTATCTAGTTGTTCTGCGATCATGATGTACGCATCTTTATCAGCTTTCGGGTAATCGGTTTGGTCCTTAAAAGAACAATGATATATAGAATCAATGTGTCATAAACTTCACAAGGTTTCATTTTATATTCAGATATAGATCTAACTTATTTGAAAATATTCTGACAAGACTAAATTAAACAATATAGCTTGAATGTTTAAAGTATAATCTTACAAAACAATCGCTGTTTTTTTTTTCAAGTTCATATGTGTCATTTGCAAGTTTAACTATCTTTCTTGTTTTAATTCACAAGATGAAGCCAACAGTATCTTAATTTGATAATGGGCTAAAATAAAAATGTTCTTATCTTATCTATCTTATGTTATTCTAATTGAAAATTGGCTTACAAGATAATGGGGATATCCGCAGCATAAATGAATCGATTTCACGACGTCCGGAGCGACACCCTATGATTTAAGATACAAGACAATATCATAAATAATTAACAAAAAAATAGAGACATATTTGTGTTTCAAAAACGGTTCGATTACTTTGCCTGAGTTTGAACTTTGAACAAAACGGAAACATTGAAATACAGCCATAGAAATTAATCTGGAATTATTTTGTTCACTGAGCTATATATTGATGTTTACAAAATACAATTATTAAATATTATCGCATATTAGATATGCATCCATTCAGGAAAAGATTTGTATCATTTAGATAAACGATGTCTAACAATACACACACAAAACAAAAAAAGAATTTGTATGTAGATTAGGTTCTGTTGAAAACCCATAAGGATGCGGTTATATAAATCGCAGGCTGAGTTTTAGGATTTGAGAGCTTCACCTGAACTTACATTGTATTGTTCCTACCTCAAAGCAGCGCGCTAAGTGGTCGATCCCAAAATCCATGGCAACCTCGGGCAATCGAACCAAGATGGGTTCATCGATCTGAATGTGTTTACACCCTGCATCGGATAGGGCACGAACTTCAGCGTTTATGCATTTTATCAGGTCTTCACTTTGAGCTTTCATGTCATTGTAGAAGGCATCTAAAATTATCAAAATTATTAATCAATATATAATGACTATATAATATATTTATAATTGATATATAATATTATGTAAATTGAATTTCAATTGATTTCAAAATTGTAAAGTTATGACAGAAGGTTTCTGCCATGTTCTTGCTTTAGGTCCGCATACCATAAAGAGGTCTAGATATTAGATTCACAAAAGAAAACATATATTTGTTTGTAAAATGTAGATTATCCTTATCTAATAAGGTACTCAAACTTTTGAAAATATATTCCAGCATATACTAAGTTTATAATGAGAGAATAAAACAATAAGGCCTTAAATACGAAATAAATATGGAACAACATAATACAATGTAAATCAACTCCATTTACACTCACCATAAGTTGTATTGGTAATGGTCATTGGTCCTGGAATCGTGTATTTCAGCTCTTTGGCCTTTGTCATTTCTTTCGTTTTCTTCCATTCCTTTGCACACCAGCCCGTTTGGCCCTCGAATGTTGTCAACTATAATAAAAGCATTGTTATAAACTGCATATCGTACAATAAAGTACTATTACTAATTTTAAATTATGTCCATTTCAAATATTTGAGATCAGGAAATACATGTTGTTTTTAATATATTAGATTCAAATGTTATTATGTTAATATACGGAGCCATTCAAAAACAGTTTTAACATGATCAGGATTTTGAAAACATAAAAAGTGACAATTATTTTATATATATACAGTAGCCGTTTATTACAGGTGTATATTGTAGACACCTAAATGAAACCGTAACTAATTTGATAAGTTATGCTTAGTTAAATCAACACTTACGTACAAACCATGAAACTGGCTTATGATGAACAGTTGAACGAACGGGTAGACGGACAGACAGAGTGATTCAATCCTAAAGCGATACAACTACATTTTCAATGTGCATATTGTTATGTTTAGTAGACTACAAAGTTAATGTTTCTTTTTTGTTAAAATATCATAACTGCAAAGGCTCAAATAAATGTTCATGTGAAAATTATCACATAGAGCTAGCCTGCAATTAATCGGAAATACATTATTGAAATAATGAGAAGTGTGTTCGAAGAAAGATTCGTTATGGTGCGTTCAGCTGCTCTATGCGTCTGCGTCTGCGGAATTAGATTAAGTATATTAGATTAAGTATAAAATAAAGCATTCCCAGCGGTATTAATCCCCCGGGGTTTACTTTATTCTATACGAGTTCTAATAACGCAGACGCAGACACAAAGGGCCGCTGAACGCACCGTTATTCAGCATTTTTTAGTTGCTTGACATTTCACTTGTCACAGATCAAAAAAAGTTATTTACCTTTCCGCGGATCGTTGGTACGTCAACTTTACATGCCCCATTTCGGTACACCTTATATGTCAGATTCTCGAAATCAAAGTTCTCCAAATGGCGACTGAAAATAACAATAAACCAAGGCTATATACAGTATGTAGTATAGCATTAAAAGGTGAAAAAAATCTTACATTGGTCACTTATACATTTTTTATTATATACAAGTTTGACGGAAATCCTATCATTCTCAAACCTTCATTTTAAAATAATATTCTCATTTCCTATTTTATATCCAAACCTCGCTTTGTATGTGCTTTCTATTTAGAAACAGGAATTAATTTGTGAATGATATTCAAAATTTGATAGCTTATAACGGTATCGAGTCAACTCGTAGACAGACCGAATCGTAGACAGACCGACTCGTAGACAAAATGTCGTACTCGTAGACAAAAAAAATTAGTCAACTCGTAGACACGAAAAGTCAACTCGTAGACACGAAAAAAACAACTCGTAGACACTCAAAAAGTCAACTCGTAGACACCCAAAAAGTCAACTCGTAGACAAAATATATCGTTGCAACTGATTTGATTACACTTAAGCCAAATGAAAACATCTACAGCGTGACAAGTAAACCAAGTAAACAGGGCGCACAATTATTAATTGCAATCAAGCTATAGCACCATTTCCAAAAACGCATCAAAGCTAGACAACTCAATACGGTGTAGGATACCCCTTCACTAATCCCACCTTGAAGTTAATGACCGTGTAAGATTGCCATAGAGATCCCATGACTATTCATTCCATTCGTGCTGACAACTATTGAGTTCTATTAATCGGATTGAGTAAAGGGTGGAAGGGGGATGAGAAATTCGTTCAAAAAGCGCTATAAAAGAACTGTCATAATAATAATAATCATAAATCACATCAAAGCTCTTAACCTTACCCACGTCGTCGTTCAATCCCTTTGTGTATAAAAAACTTAATAAAATCATACTAAAATATTTGAAAATATACGTACTATTTCAAACCTTCAAAATAAAAAGAAATATATTTCTATTTCCACCAAAATACACTGAAATAAAACCTTAATTCTGTTATTGAAATTTCAACCGAAAAAAAATCAAGTCGCAGACTCTAACTCTTTTTTATATGCCACCGAAGTAAACCGAAATAAAACTAAGTGCTGCTTCTTAAATTTCTACCGAAAAAAAGTCAAGTCGTAGACAAACTTTAAAATTGGACCCGTTGCAACGATATATTTGGTATACGAGTTGACTTTTTGGTAGTCTACGAGTTGGTTTTTTCGTGTCTACGAGTTGACTTTTCGTGTCTACGAGTTGACTTATTTTTTTGTATACGAGTCGGTCTGTCTACGAGTCGGTCTGTTGACCATAATCCCTTATAACCGTCTTAATTAAGAATGACTGATACCGAATATTTGTTTAAAACTACCAGAAATTGAACACATCTTTGTCCCTTGCCATGTCACTTTATTTATGTCACTATATTCATATATTTATGAATAAATAAAATGAATCAAACAAATACAGCTTACCAGAAATGGAATACATAATTATCCCTCGCCAGTTCCCCGTCCGTCACAACGTCGACTCCAAATTCTTCTTGTTCTGATACAACTTCTTTTAGGGCCCGGTCAAGAGACTCTTGGACCTCTGTAAAATGTATTACATATTTGATAATTCAATTAATTAATTGATCTATCTATTATTGATTATTTGTTAATCAATTGAATTATTCAAGAAATAACTGCACTTATTTTACTAACAGCAGTGAAATTTAAAGAAAACACGGTTAAATCAATACCGTTGGGTTATCAGTTAATTAACTAATCAATCAATCAATTATTGATTAGGTAGTCAATTATATAATTTAGATAACATCAATAAAGGGATGCAAATAGTATTAAAGATGACATATATTTGTAAAATTGCATCACATACATGTACAAATGAGATGACCAATATATGAAAAACGATTATACATATTTCAAAATGTTTACATAAACAAATAGATGATGTGTTAAGAATCACAACAAATAATCCATGAATTTATATATATTTCGATAAATGATACGTTCACGATAAATATGATAGACCTTGGTATCGAATTTTTGGCCAGAATCAGCTCACTTTTGTGTTGGGCCATAGTTGTACGTTTTATGTTAAGGTTTATTCTCATTACACCCTAATCATTTCTTACAATGACCATTTAACTATTCAATTGAAAAATATCAGTTGAATATATAGTACAGTTACCGAGCAATTGGCCGCCAAAAATGTCGACTATCAAAATCGAGTGTATCAAATATTTTGGACAGAATTTGAAAAAATATGAATCTCCTTTATACGGCATAGGAGTACCATGTGATATGGTGTCCTGGCTTTAATAAAGTATTTTGAAAAGTTTTAAGGCGTTTAGGACCGGTAACAACATGCATATATCGGTGAAACTTAGAACTTTAGGGTCCCCATGCCCCGTTTTTTCCCGTCAACCAGTCAAAAGGTTTATTGTGATTGGTTGGCCATGTTGTATTCAATTATTCATATTTATGTAGTTTGAAATAATATTTATGCTATTTCTCAAATGAAATATGTCGCAAGTAATGTTTCATAACTTAGTATTTCCGAAATCGATATAATTTTCCTCTGTTAAATAATTGTGCTATATTGTCATGCCAAAATATGGAGTTGAGAAACATTATTTTAAGTGTATTTGATTCTAAAAATAACAAAAATATATATTTTTTCCATGAAATCAATCATTGAATATAACATGGGGCGTGGGGACCCTAACGTTCTAAGTTTCACCGATATATGCATGTTGCCACAGGTCCCAAATGCCTTTAAATTTTTTAAAATACTTCATTAAAGCCAGGACACAATATCACATGGTACTCCTATGCCGTATAAAGGAGATTCATTTTTTTTTAATTCTGTCCAAAATATTTGATACACTCGATTTTGATAGTCGACATTTTTGGCGGCCAATTGCTCGGTAACTGTACTATATATTCAACTGATATTTTTCAATTGAATAGTTAAATGGTCAATGTAAGAAATGATTAGGGTGTAATGAGAATAAACCTTAACATAAAACGTACAACTATGGCCCAACACAAAAGTGAGCTGATTCTGTCCAAAAATTCGATACCAAGGTCTAACTATTTTTGAAACTGCAAGATAATCGCTTCTAATCATAGCAATTTTTTAGATTTTACTTTAAGATTAACGAAAATGAGTTTATTGCATGATATACATTTGCAAAAATTTATTTGGTTCACACTGTTGTGGTTGTAGTGTGTGTTTTTTTTTTTTTTTAAGTTAGTTTGTTTTGCAAACTCACATGCTTATCGGCCTTCGCAATGAATCGTTGTAATTCGTCCAAACAATACTTTCTGATTTTTACTTAGCCTTAAAATATTAACTTAGTATGGAATCGAATGTTTAAGAATATTTGGCCGCATTCTTTCTTAAGTTCAAACCTCTTCAGAAAACTCACTGCAGTTATTTTATGATATACCTTAATAATTTAAATCGATATATTTGCAAACTCACGACTCTTTACGGCCTTCCCAATGAATTACTTTTATGAGTCGCAAGCATATTCACTATTTCAAAATTTTACTTTTATATATATTATATTTTTTTATCTGACACTTCTACAAAACATCCGAATCACTGATTTTATATTAAAAATTGCCAAACATGCGTGTATTTTTCTGCTTAATGATTTGATTAATTTATATGTTATGCTTACGATTCTTATCGGCCTTCGCAATAAATTGTTGATATTCGTCACAACAATATTCTCGATCTTCCTCTATACGGAACCAACTTGGTATTTGAAGATGTGCTGGTTTTGGATAACTGCCGATTACAGTAACTCGTAGTCCTTTTCTGTTTTTATAAACAGTTTTTTTTTATTATATTATTTTTTCGAATGATTTATATATCAATATCTACAGATTTTTTGATGAAAAGGGCATTTGTGATCTTATATTTGCGAAGATTTTTTATTACAAATTATGACTTTTATTTTCAAATACGTTTTGTTTCTATAATACATTTTCATTTCTCGCATTCACTTGGATTCATGGATCAGCTGATAACAGCGGGCAATTGTGAATTTTAGCCTATTTTTTCTCATTGTCTGAATTTATATATTTATTTTATCATTAAGTGTTTGGTGTCACTTGTTTGTTAGCACTAAAGATATGTCAGGCTTGATATTTGAAGATGTGCTAGTTTTGAATATCTGCCGATTTCAGTTACACGTAGTCCGTTTCTGTTTTAGGAGATTTCATTTTATGATACATGCATAACAGCAGTTTTAAATGATTAAAGGGGCAGTTGTGATCTTAAATATTGTATTTTTGCATAGGTTTTTTATCGTGTGTTTATCATATGCAGTTTAAATGGATTTTTAATGTTTAAAGGGACGTTGTTCTATATTTCACATTTAAGCCCCTGTGAAATCTTATGTGTGAAGAATTTGCACTCGATTTCTGTTTTTTTTTATTTATATAGTTGCCGTGTCAACACAACTATTTGTGTTTTAAAACGCAACTGTAACCCCGCCTTTACCCTGAAAAGTTTTATATGTGTAAGATATTTGGCACTTTTCTGTCTTATAATCAATATTTGTTATGTTTATGTTGAATTTAGGTGTATGGAATTGAACGAATTGGTGTATGTAGAATCGGGAATCCATTTTTCGATTTACTGGGGGCAAAATCGAAATTTCTTTTTGTCATAGAAATTACGTAAATCAATATTTTTACTTGATATTTGGCATCATGGTAGATACATCATTTGTGCAATACTTTATGTTATTTTTATTTCAAAACTATGTGGTAAAATGGTTGAATATAGCAATGAAAGTTGGTAATTGCCATTTCGATGCAAGAATCTATTATTCGCAGTAACACCCCTTTATTCATAACGCTTTCCAAATATGGTCTCCAAAGCTCAAGAGAGAGTGAAGACTTATTGTTTAGTGTGACATACACCATGAATGGATGACGTCGCGACATAGACAATATATTTCAACGTCTTGTATAGTCTTAAACATTTGAAATAAAGAAATGCAATGCAACAACTTTATTAACTTATCACAAGGCTTATGACTAGAGTACTCTATATATTTTGTATAATCTTAAGATTCAAACTTATGACAAATAGCGTATTACACTTTTATATAATACCAGCAAATCATACCAAGCATGCTATTCATCATTTTCTTAAAGCAGCGCCAAAAGCGCGAGTAAAAGTATGAGCAGCGCCAAAGGCGCGAGTAAAAATATGACATGATTATCAACATTTTAATGCTACAATGCATTAGAAAATTAAATCAATTTAGTTGAAATAATTCCTTCTTGGTCGGAATTCAGTGCAAAAGTCCAACAAATATTCAAATACCTGCGGGAAACTAGCCGAATCGCTGTTTCATAGATCCATGCAGAGGTAACAGGGTTACCCGTCCTATAGCCATATATTGAACATATTTCTTAATATTATCCTCTTCGCTCTTTGATAGATATGCTTTATGCCCAGGCTTTTTAGGGCCACCATTCTCTATTCTGTGTTTAAGAGTGTTGCTTGGAATTCCATATTTCTTACTAGCTTTATAAACTGATCCTCCACATAAAACCAAGTCTATAGCATTTTCATCTCATCATTTGTCCACCTTCTATATTTCTGCATTTTTATTTTTTATTTTTGTGACTTTAAAACCGATTGATTTCCAAATAGAAAACATCACAACATCACTATTGAGAAGCACGTGAAAAACTATAATAAAAATCTATTAAAAATAATATATTCTTGCATCGAAACGTTAATTACCAACTTTAATTGCTATATTCAACCATTTAACTACATAGTTTAAAATTAAAAATAACATAAAGTATTGCACAAATGATGTATCTACCATGATGCCAAATTTCAAGTAAAAATATTGATTTACGTAATTTCTATGACAAAAAGAAATTTCGATTTCGCCCCCAGTAAATCGAAAAATGGATTCCCGATTCTATGTGTCAAAAATGCCTATGCACAGTTTGGTCTATTGGCTTTCTAATCAGCAGAAAACAAACATGTAGAGTCTTTGTGTGTATCCATACGTAACTCATACTGCATTGATATACTGTTGAATGTTGTTTTGAAGAGCGGTCTGTAAATGGTCTGAAACATGATTTACATGTTTGATTGATCACTATGGTCAGCGTGTATAATCTCCTACCTACCAGAGTCTAAAATCTCTAATCTACCAGACTCTATAATTTCCAACCTACTAGAGTATATAATCTACTTACTCGCTTGATCCGCAGTCTTTTGATGTTCTTGATACTGTCCTGCATTATACTTTATAGTTGATCCAACAGTAAACCATCCCGGAATATCCAAATATTGCGGCTTGGGATAGCTACCGATCGTTGTGGTTCGAATAGGCATAGTGGTATATAGTTATTTTATTATAGATTGCTATTTTATTAATTTATTTTTATCTATCTATTTTTTATATATATATTTTATTATCAATTTAGTTATCAATCTCAGCTTAATTCGTATGTTCCTCTAAATCAGAATATTAGTAATTATATATATATATTTTTTTTAATACTGTAATTATGTTAATCAATACATGCGCATAGCGGCAATGGTTGAATATAAAAGGGAGATCAATTTTATGAGATGCACGTACAATGGTCATATCTATTGACATCATGTTATACAGATCAGTGATCCAATATTATATGAATGAATGAAGTGGTTTAAATCTAGGTTTATTAGTATCTTTATAGTGTATTATATAACTACAGTCAACAATTCTTCATGTAGTCATATAGCTACAGTCACCAATTTTCATATAAACTTTCCATACATTTTCATAGTTTTCATATAACATGCTTGATTGAGGTGAACTCGATGAACGGGGTTTTTGTGTCAAGGATTCCGATTATGAACATCAATGCCAATAAAACCACAAAGCAAGCTGGACATGTGCGAGTATTTAGAAAGAATGAATGTAATAAGATCGTCTTCCAAATTTCATTTTAACAAAGCTATCTTTTAGCGAAATAAACATGACCAAATGTTATTTTTGTTACTTATATTACAAATCGATCATTTAACCCAATTAATTATTTTTCGTGTTTGTCAACATATACCTCCTCTGCAGCGTAACTTCATGTATATCGGTCATGCTATCACATGAATACACGTGTCTTACGAGATAGATAAACATCTCTAGACGATAAAAGACTTTTTATCGAATTAACACTTGCATATCAATAGCTTTATGACAATGATATGATAACTGAATAACTAGGCCGAATTTGATTATAATTGTACCATAAATAGGTGAAAGTTGGATATTGTTGCACTTAATATGGGATCGATTTCAAGGGCTAAGCAAAAACATCTGCCTATCTACATGCAGGTTTTATTCGAACAAGTAACGAAGAATGTATGTGTTTGTTTTTCGAATATATTCAAAGAGACATTCACCATTATTTATTTTTTCCCGATGTCCTTTTTACGTCTCGCGTGCGTAGAACGTAATTCTTACGACGCGGCGCTCTTTTTTACGTCCTCAACGAATAAGGACAACTTTTGTATGGGCCCAAAGTAAGGCGGAGTGGGTTAATGCTAGATCTCACGTATAAATTGTTTGACGATAAAAACCGTGGGAAGGTACCGAATGATGAATACATGGGACAGAGAGAATACATCAAAGTGATCAGTTCATACTCACTGAAATTATGAGTTGATTTGTTTTAATTTGATAAAGATGGTTATCATTTTAATCATATAATTGTGTTAAATATTCGAAATGAGCGATATATTGAGATCACAAATGCCCCTTTACGCAATTTTAAACAAGTTATTCATTTTTATTAAGTAGCCATCATAATAATCGTAATGAAATGACAAAAAAAAACTCAATTAAAAACACATTTTTAATGTTTTAAAAATTGTCTATAAACATATAATCAATGGCAATCAATATAGGCAATTTTATAATTTACATGTAAAATGACATATCACAATTAAAACTTTGTTATTCTGCTATGAACAAATCATAAACATGTCTATTAATGTAATGAT
>LQRL01111070.1:1603-20562 GCA_001703475.1 Hydroides elegans
AGGGGGCGCCACGCGCTCCACAGCTAAATACTCGCAAGACTTGTATTATCGAAGTGAAAAGGGATGCCTTAATTCTTACAGGTGATGAGTTCACCACCTTTTCATTCTTGCTCATTTACCTCTCTATCGCACAATATTTGGATATTTTACATCACCCACTGATATTTTAACATATGTTTTCGTTTTTTTTTTATCATATAATACAAGACCTAGACTTACTATTCATCTCAATCTCCAAAATATATAAATTTTACCTAAAAGCGCGGTATGTTTGATTATTGTGAAATGTTTGACTGATGTCACTGTCTGCTTAGTCCGGGCCTACGTGTACAAAAGTCACTAAATCTGAGTAATTATAATATGAATAGTTACAACAAAACAAAACAAATATGATAATGATAAAGGGTTTCAAAAGCTTAAAAATGACTGGCTGACCATTATAATGTGAATAATATTCTTGATTTCTGAATCAATATTGTATACTCATTTCGCGACTGGATCCAATCATATTTGGCAACATATAACAAACGTGTAATGAACTAAAAATAGTAATAGTGTAATTCAATATATTTTTCATATTAACCATTAACTCAATGCCCCACTTCTTCCCACGGGCGTATTTACTCAAGAAACGACAAGGCACTCATGTTTGCAGATCCGAGAAATGTCTATACAGAACAACGCGTTTGTCTCCGGATTTCAGTCGATGACTGGATCAAAAGAGTTTTGAATTATCCATGATAAACCAAAACTGATTAGTTGAGAATGGGTGGCAAGTTTTATAGCTGCATTTATATGGAATCCACACAAAAACGTGTCCAATCATAAAGTTCATTGGTCAAAGATTCGACGGATGTTTGAACGGAAACAGTTTCAGTCCATACATTTTTCGGTCAAAAGGTTTTCGAAACATCCAACATAGCCCACAAAATGGATAAGTACATGTATCATACACGTTGAACCTTGCCTATGCCAGAAAGTATTGGGTCATCTGGTTATACATATTTTCGATCGGTGTTACTCAATGGCTGGAAACGTTTGGCCCTGGGTCGCACTAAATGAAGTTTCAGATGAAGTTTAAGATATATATATGAAATATAAACATATCACAAGTACATTTTTTTCAACAGCAAAAAACATTATAACAACCTCTTCAAACTCCGGAAGGGTATGACATTAATTGAGTGATATAAGCCATAAGTTATTATGTGCCAATATGCATAGCTAATAATGTAAATACTAACTGAGCAAAAAAAAAAAAACACGGAAATTTAGCATTCGCCATCTGACGTACAGACCAGTTGACATCAAGTAATGTGAATTGCTGCTTGTGTTTATCCCTTTCCCGTTTATATATAAACTAAATTGCTTTTTTTTTCGAAGGTAGATCGTCAAATTGAAACAATGTTTTATATTTTCATGATAGTCTTTATCGTTGAAATATAATGAAGACTAGCGAGAAAATGTTGCGTTTTGGATATTTGGATTGTCTTATTTGAATTTGATCCCCCTTCCCTCGCCCCCCCCCCATTTCCCCGACGATTGAATGCAAGTAAGATCATTTGTATTATAAACATGTTTATTATAAATCATAATGCTTTCCAACTAATTTGTTGTCTGACTTATCTTTATATGACTGAAAATAAGCGATTCGAAATTGTTAAGGACTAAGCAATAATCTCTGCTTTTCGTTTGAAATCGCACCGTAATTGTAATTATATTGTCATATATAAAAAAATACGTTTTTTTTGCTCATGATTAAATTGCCGTTGATTTTGGCCGTGTTTTGGCATGTTTTTTGGCGTGTTTTGGCATGTTGTTTTTCGTCGGATGTATCAGAAGGGAAAGTTTGTAAGAACATCAAAGATATTCAAGTTCGATTAAAACACTTGTACGTCATGATGGCCACCCTCCCGCAACCATACTACTGTAAAAATGTGACGTTTTTGAAACATAATATTTGGCATAGAATAACCCTCTTGATAATGCATGCTAAATCTACATTTTTCGCAATATTATGCACAATTTGAGATAAAACCTCTTGTTTTACCTTGATATGTGAGACTACAATTTGGTTGCGAGCCAATTTCTGGATCCGTGTCCAGCTTTCATTGACTGACCGGCGAGACTCACATTTGGTGTATGTTTGTTGACAAAAATAGGGGTCGGATTCACAGATCATATACAATGTCATGTACATTGTACATGTATAATGTTTTTGGACAGCAAATGGTGTGATATCAGAACCACTGTGCACTATAGAATTCTATCTACTTCTTTTAGAATGTTTCTTGCATTTTAAGACTCGTTGTATTCTGTACAAAATTAAAGTAAAAATTATAAAAAAAAGATTATATACCGTTTTATTTAGGTCATATACATCTTATATTTCTTTACTTGACTTGTCGGTAGGTATTTTTCTAGATATCAAGACCCTCCCACCAGGTTGACCCTCAAACAGCAGTCTCTGATAATCGGCTTGGTGTTTAAGCTTGTGGTATCCCCGTGCCTTTAACGAATTTACTTATTTGAAAAAAAAAATGAATAAAATCAATCGACATAAACATATAAAACTGTTAATAAATGAAAAAAAAAGTATAAAAAAGGTAAACCAGTTCATGCTTCGAATACGTCCCTAATATGCCATAATCCAGAAAGTGTAACATGACCCATATGCATTCGGCATGTTCTGTGTATATCCAACGAGAGAACCAAGTTATATGTGTTCGTAAAAATATTTTATCTTATTATGGAATTTATTTTATAGAATGATAAGATTTAGCTGAGTTTAAGCTTTATGTAAACGCATCATTAACAGGAATTCGAAATCCATACCCCTTTGAGTAAAACTTAATGCATGATAATTCTACATGTATAAGTATTATTACAGAACAATTTTATACTGCTGATACTAAAATATTGATATGACGACAATATACACGTTCTGGATACCTTAACATTATCTAACGATGTATGAAACCATTTATCCTCATAATTGAATAAACATTGCAGACGTTATATAATATGATTGATATAAGATAAAATACATGTACATGTATGTGTCTAATATTTGATTTAAAAAAAAAATGAATTCAAGCTTATCATAACTGGGTGCTTCCAAACATGACCAGCACGTCATGTTCTAAATATAGACATTACCAATGACGTTATTCCCTGTTTGTATACGCATTGATTATGTCCAGTATATGGCAAAGACCGGTAAAGGTAATATCCTAAAATAGCCCGAACCATAGAAACCATAGAACTCATCGTTTACGCTTTACAGGGGGTGTAATAAGAGAGGATTTTTTTGTTTAATCCCTCTATTGCCAATTTTTATTGAGTCAGTGGGTCTGTGAAGCAATATATAAGGGAAGCTCACACTTCTCTGATCCATTCGATAGAGAAACTTGACAATCAACTGGACTTACAACATTTATTATATTCAAACATATATCTTTTTACGAAGAGCGAGTAACATTTTAAAACAACTTTTTATCTAATTCTGCATTTAGTCGATTGATGCTATAACATAATTTAATAAAATAAAAATGACCGCGAATAAAGCAGTGATTTGGTGGGAATCACTATGTGGTAGAGAGACGCCATATGATGCATTTTGGGTAGGTTTAGATCAATTATGAACTGTTAATAATTTAACAAGGGAAACCATTTTTTAACGGAATCAACGCAATAGGAATCATATGTCAATACGAGAAATATTACTATAACCGTGCAAAATATCTACAAAACCTCATTTCGAAAACATTTTTTTAATCAAATTGAATAGACATATATATGGTACAATGGTACATAACACATATATAGGTCTATGTTTTTTTTAAACTGTCTTTTCTTCTGATTTATGAAATTTTACTTTAATATTAAACATTTCTTTCTTTTATGCTCGTCTTAAAGACAGGTGTTTGATGATTACAAATAACTACTATTTATAGCTTTATTAATTTTCTAAAGCATACATGTATATTAAAATGAGCAATTTTGGGTAATAAAAACTGACTTTCCTCTTTTACAGAACGACGATATCACTTGGAACACGGATCATCCTGATTTTACAGACTGCTTTCAAAACACGACACTGACATGGATCCCGACCTTTCTCATTCTCTTGGGATCACTACTATATCTGCTGAGTTTACGGTCGCAACGCAAATATCCCTACAGAGGTTTCAATGCAGTCGGTCACATGCAACAGGTTAGAGAAATACATATATATATTAAATAACATACATAAAAGTGGGAAATCTATTTTGTAAAAGGGTTAGCATTTTTCACGTACATTTATGTGGCTTTTTTCGCCTAAGGCCGCGTTCACGCAAACGAAAAAGCTCAGAAAAAAGCACGAAACCCGATATTTTTGAAAGCCACATTTGTATAAAAACATAGCAATTTATCTTCTCTGTTCACGCAAACAAATAGGATATTTTTTTGTGTGAACGCGGCTTAAGGCACACGATAATCTGGATAGAAGAGTTTAAGCCAGTGTCCTGTCATTCTATCCGGTCATACATGTTTGTGTGGGCGTAGCTACACGAATACTATTGCTCGCTATGATATGAATAAGGGTGAATTAACGAACCGCAGATGGGTATGTTTAGATATATGGCTGAATAGTTCTATATGAAAGGCTTTCGATGTTTCATGCAATGTGAGAATCTATCGCAATTCTATATTCCTGCCATATAACACATTAAGAACTTCATTGCCATTTTGTATACACCATTTAAGATATTCAAACTTAAATTTCACAAATTCAAATAAGTTCTAAATATTTGCATCTAACTTCAATAACCAATTTTTTTTTTTGGCAGGTCGGTCTTGGCTCACTGATTATCTTAGAACTATTTGCGATCGCTTTCTTCAACGAGAACGGAACCCCCGCCTCCTTGCTTGCCACTCTTTCCCGACTGATTTCATACGTAAGTTATATTAGAGGTTTGAAATTCTTAATTACAATAAAATACTTCTTTAATGATAATTGCGAATGGATGTTTTCTTCTGCTGCTATAGATACAAAAACGTGTGTAAGGAATCCGAGTAACTATATGTTAAGTGTTAAATCGACGTTTTGCACCATAACGAGTTGAAAATATGTATGAGTTGACGTCTCAACGTCTTCGACATAAATACAATATATTTCGTAGTTTAAACTTAAATTCCCCCGTTTTGACATCAGTTGACAATCAGCATATCATATCTAAATATATCATTTCGTAGGTAACAGCGATATGGTTCACAGCCAAATGCTGTAAATATGGAACCCACAATACGGGCATCGTGTTCTTCTTCTGGCTGTTTTCCTTCGTTTCCGCTGGTCTCACATTCCGATCACTGTATATGAGAGGACTGGTAAGTGGAATTTACCCGATGTGACTTGACTTTGACTTCGTTGACTTTTACCTTTTGACTTTATCTCAATTTGTTGGAATTTACCAGTTATATACTCCTTTTATTCATTAAAACCAACGAATTTTTGCAATCAAATACAGTATCAGTAAGAGTTTTTCACCATGAAATTCAATCTAAACGTTACAGCAAAATTTGCAATATTCAATATGAGATCTTGTTACGATACACAAAACGCAAGTACAAGTTTTGTTATCAAAATGATTGATTACATAATTGTAATGATGATTATAACAAATTAAATAATATATATTAATTATTTTTCAGCTGAATGATTACACCGATCAAACAACCACGGTATTTCTTCTGAAATTCGGTATCATTTCCATGGAGTTTATCTCGAGTTTCTTTGCCGACGGCATAAGCCTGGATAGACCCCTTGACTATGAGGAGAAGACCACGAAACAGGAAAAGGACAAGAACGCCGAGTTGACTCGATACCATCCCATGATTTCCTGCAGTTTTCCCTGTATGCTTTTCCGAATGTGGGTGCTGAAGTAAGTATAAATTAATTATATATTTTAATGACCATTTGATGGATATTCTAAAGATGATTGGGCAAACCAGTTATTTTATCACTTGCGTGATTACACATCTTAACCCATCTCTTTTCAATTCAAAGTCCAGATAGGGTACATACATGTAAAGCCGCCTTTACGCCAAAAGCATGAATATTACTGAATGCGCGCTTTTGGCATGAACGGATGGATAAATTGCTTCGATGTGTTTTAGAGCGTTGTTTTCGTACGTTCAAACATAAAAAATGTGGCTTTCGAGCCATCGTCTTTCGGGACTTTTACGCGCTGTTTTGTGTGAACGCAGCTTCAGAGCCATCTCGAATCCGTCTAGTAGTTACTCATGAACGTTGTATTTAATTGCTTATTTTTCTTTCGGTTAATAGGTATGTGTTCAAGGGTTACAAGACCAAAGTGCAATGGACGGATTTTTGGAAACTGCTTCCGGAATGCTCATCGGAAAATATGGTTCCCGATTTTCAGCGCCACTGGAAGCGACAAATTAGTATTGAGGAGAAACAAAAGAAAAGGTGACAAATACAATATGATTTTGAACAGCTAATTAAGTGTGTCAACGGTGGTTGTCAATGGGATCAGGAAAAAATATCGAAAAAATAAGCCTACTGACTCATCTTTATTTGATATTCATACGATGATATAATAGACAATTTACAGTGTAGTTTAGTGGTAAATGTATATGAAACCGTTGTTTCACTAATTATTTTTCCTTATTCTTTACTTTTATTTTTTACTTTTTATTTCTTTACTTTTTTATTTTCTTTATTCTTTATTTTCCAACTTAGTCTGTACCAGTGGTATATAACAAAGTCCTTACAAATTACAGGTCAAAGGCCCATTTCAACTTTGACGACACCGAAAGTTCAGGTGGCGACTCAAGTGACTCTGGTATTATTGAAGACATAACGCACAAATCAAATACTGAAGAGAGTAAACCCGAAAAGCTAGAAAAGAAAGATGACTCGAAGAAAAAAGAGGAGGAAAAGGAAGATGATTTGAAAAATGGCAACGGTATCATGCTTGGTTCAGCACTTATCAAGTAAGTAAATGATATATCTGTTATAAACCTTATCTAGTTTATGCATCGCGCTTTGAATTTTAGTTCATAAATGATTCCTCGATATATGGTCGCTATAAGAAAATATAAACTTTATGTTGTGTTTGTATTTTTTTTTTCAGATCCCTTGGACTACGTTTCGCACTTGGATCAGTGATATTTTACAGTCTTCAATGCCTGATGGAATTTTGCCAACCGTTCTTTGTCAAGTACGATTAAATTGTTTTAGCAACTATACGATTTTGGTCATCGCTTTATTGAATATAAAATAATTTTAGCTCGCCATTCTAATTTCTTGAGGTCAAATTACAATAAATTTGTTAATGAAAAATCTTGTATGACATAAGGCAAATTAGTCAATAGTTATTTAGCAAATATTTACTGATCTATTTACTTGTTTATTCATTTAATGTTAAAAGACGAGATATTATTTAAGGTTTATCTAATATCCTACATGTAATTTCCAACACACATATAGCCAATGGCTTTCCTTCACATTTCAGAGCCTTGATCTCCTTCGTCGAAGCGAACGACCCCCACATGTGGAAAGGCTACTTGTTGGCATTCGGCATTTTTGCAAACCTCGTATGTTTCAACCTGTTTCGCGTTTTCCACGATTGCCATAATCTGAGTTTCCATCGACGTATCAAAACTGTACTGGCTTCGGCTATTTATCGAAAGGTGCATAGCTTTTGTCTTTCACTTTAGTTGATTGAATAATATAACGGTATTTATCGTGTTATTGAGATGATTAAAGTTTGATACGGAACTTGAGCATAATTCAATCCATGTGAGACATCCAGCGACTATTCGTATAACCGATTGCAAAGAGATGGAGGATGTATGTAACGTAACGGGAAGGATGATATGATCTTAAGCAGTTAATTTGTGATAGCTCAAATATCATTGATTATTTTATATTTGTATTTTACATAAATGTTCGTTTGTTTTTACCAGTCTTTGACCCTATCAGCAAGAGCCAATACGAACCGCACCGTTGGAGAAATTGTAAACCTTATGTCTACGGACGCCGAAAAAGTCGGACACTTCTGCCACATTCTATTCTGGTTTTGGTAAGTGAGATATTGACTTTGTTGTGAATTTTTCATTCAATATTTTCCTTCAAATTACTGTTCCTGCACTATATTTCATAGTGATTAAATAATTTAAAAATGCAAATATAAATTATATAAGGAGGTATATTTATATTTACTAATTAGTTCCAAAGATTTTTTATTTATAATCACATTCTCATTGAAGTCAAGGCGATTTCTCATGTTTCATATTTGTTAACTATCAAGTCTCGATTTAAATTTTCATAACTATATAATAATCGTGTATTCGTTTAGGTCAACACCGTTTGTGTTCGGAGCTGCCCTCTACTTACTCTATGACATCATAGGTTATTCCTGCCTCGTGGGTGTTCTGTTTCTGCTTCTTGTCTTGCCACTTTCCTCAATCATCCTGGCTAGGAAAATCACATCGAAAGAGGTATGGAACTTATTTTATATGTATATGCTAAATGATTTTTGAACTATTTAGTACTTCTCTTTTTTAAATATTCTCTTATCGCAATATATTAGGAGCAAGGTTATAATATCAAGCGAGGAACATTGATAAGGATTTAGAAAATAAGACTATCAATATATATCCGTCATTGTAATTATTATACATGGTTTTTATTTGCAGAAAAAGATCTCGGACCTAAAAGATGACAGAATAAAATTGACCAATCAAGTCCTCTCTGGCATCAAGGTATAGGCATTACATAACATTGATTTTGAATGGATAATTGAATATTAGCAAAACATACTCATCACGTGAATTAACATCACCCTTTTCTATTTGATTCTAGCAATAATATATTCGTATGATATGATACTTCTCTTTATCACTTTCATTCATTATTGGAAATAATTTTCACTAACTCAGGTTCTGAAATTGTACGGCTGGGAGCCTCACTTTGAGAGCAAGGTGGAAGATATCAGGAAGAGTGAACATGAACACAAGGGTCGGCTCTTTATCTGCCATCGTCTGTGCCAGCTGCTCTGGGAAAGCACTCCATTTCTGGTAAGATACAAACATGATCTATAATATGATATTGCTATTTATAATGGCAGCTTAGAGAAAATTAATTTGATTATATTCTATTTTGTTCAAATAATATTTGTATTCGATTTGTAAAAGTTATCACTTCTTTTCAGGTTGCAAGTCTTTGCTTCGGCATCTACCTCTACTCCAACCCAACCAAAACCCTCAATGCTCAGCTCATTTTCGTATCCATCGAACTGCTTCAAATCATCAAAACGCCCATCATTATTCTTCCCCACGTGATCAACTATGGAAGCCTGTGCTATGTGTCCCTGAAACGAGTATCAACGTTTCTCCAGCTGGAAGATATTGATGAAGCCATAAGTAGTAAATCCAATCGGGATGGTGAGTACTTAAATATAATATGTATTACATAATATATGATAATATAATGCACTGGTTAAGGAATAATTGTCAAAAGTGTGAATAAGTGTCAAAAGCTGTCTTCAATATCTAATTTAGCATAAAATTATGCTTATAAATCTTTATTTATTGTTTGATCGCAATCTTAATAGTTTTTAAATCGATATGAAAATAGTGTAATTAATAACATTTTGTTATGCAATTAAATGTTCTTTTTATCTTTTTATATCCAGATTCCTGCATCACGGTGAAAGGAGGTCGCTTCACTTGGGGAACGAAGAAACGAAACCATCTATCGAAGTGAGTATAAGTTATTGAAACAAGCATATGCGGGCAAATGTAAGCATAAATCATTTTTATTGATTGCATTTCTATAAAAGAAGAAGAAAAAAAACGATATTAGTAAATATCATTCATCCTTCACATTTCATTTTGCAGTATCAACGTGGACATCAAGAAAGGAGAACTTGTAGGAGTAGTGGGAGAGGTCGGTTCAGGAAAATCATCCCTTACATCGGCTATTTTGGGAGAAATGATCAAGCTGGATGGATCAGTAAATGTTGTGGTAAGCTTATAAATTTTAATTGCTATCTATACACATATACATATACCTTATATGATAGATAAGTTGTGAAGTTTGTTTTAATAGAAACATGTTCAAAATGAGAATGTTTACTGAAAATATAGATTTTTCTGTCTCATTATCCCGAATGTTTTTTCATATACATTGTGTATCAAAACAACTCAATTATATGTGTATGATAAATTTTATATTTATGAATAATATTACAGGGTTCAAGAGCATACGTGCCTCAGCAGGCCTGGATTCAAAATATGACGCTGCGCAAGAACGTGTTGTTCGATAAAGACTACAAGGAAGACCAATACAAAGCAACGATTGGTGCATGCGCTCTCGAACGCGATCTGGAAATTCTGCCCGGTGGAGATACGACGGAAATTGGTGAAAAGGTAACACATATTTGGAATTGAATAAGAATTTATGTAAATAGAAACATTTATATTAATTGAAATCCTGCAATACAATATATCAAACATTCATTTCAAACTATTTGGAATTATGAAATAAAAATAAGATTTGGATTCATAAAAGATGGCGTTGATATTTTTTTTCTCGAAAAGCTAATTAAATTTATATTTGAATTAAAATTCAATATGAAATATACAAAATAAATATGTGGACTTTTATCAATTGTCAATAGGGAGTCAACCTATCTGGCGGCCAAAAACAAAGGGTCTCCTTAGCTCGAGCTGTTTATCAAGATGCCGATGTCTATATAATGGATGACCCTCTCTCTGCTGTTGATGCCCATGTGGGAAAACACATCTTTAAAAATGTCATTGGCAACGAGGGATCGCTTCAAAATAAGGTATGTATCCTCAGATAAAACATTCATTAATTTATATTATTATACGGAAATATTCACGTAACATGTGCAGACCTAAATTCGCTATACAATATATTAACAGACATAGACTTCTATGTTGGGAAAAAGAATGCATTTCGGCATCCTAGACTACAGAAACAAAATTAACTTATACTGTTTTGATCGTGCATGGGATACATCTACACCAAACTATCATGACCAGTACATTATTTGTTCAGATTAACACATCCTAATCCTAATGACCAATAAACAATTTCATATTTATTTCATATTAATTTCGTATATTTACAGACCCGCATCCTAGTAACCAACCAGATCCAGTATCTCCCCCACATGGACCACATCATAGTCATGGATGACTGCGAAATCTCGGAACAAGGCACCTACGAGCAACTCCTCAACAAAAATGGCCGCTTTGCCGAATTCATTAAAACGCATTCATCGGATAAAAGCAAGAATGAGGATTCGACAAATTCGGATGATTCTGATTTTGAAGATTGTGATAAAGCAAGCAAGAAGGTGAAGGAGTCGAATGGTAAAGGGGATAAAAAGAAGTTGGAAGAAACAAAGGCTTCGAATGATAAAGTCGATTCAGTTGAAAAACCAAAGGAAAGCGATGAGGATGAAGATGAGGAGGTTGGCACTGTAAGTGTGATTGATTAAAATTATGATATTGATGTAAAAAAAAAAGTTTTGAATTGAAATTATAATGATTATATGAGTTTGATTAAATATGAATAAATGCATTTCCATCGACAGAATATATCAATTGTTTGCTTCAGTAACCCTGTTATAGCGTATTGCAATAATTTTGAAACTGGACGAAGAACCAATGACCATTAGTACGATGTATCTAAAATGTTGTTTTCATTGTTGTTCAATGATTTCACTCCATTCTATATGATTTCATATTTTACAGATGAGTTTCTCCACAATGAAATGGTTCATCAGCACATTTTCCTGGAGATACAAACTGCCGATCATCGTTTGTGTTATTCTTTGTCCAATTATTGAGGCTGCTTCAAACGTCTGGCTTTCTCTATGGGTCGACGGTGACCACTCTGAAAACATCGACAGTGAAAATTATTATACTGAAAATACCAATACCGGAAATATAGGTTCACAAACGTGTATGGCAAAAAGTGGCATAATGGATGATTTGATGTCTGGCAACGTGAATAGCTCGATGTGTAGTGAGGAAATGAACCAATACCATGAACGGTCGTTCGATGCACTTTTTGTTATCGATATCTATATGGTGCTGGGCCTATCACATGGTAAGTTTAGGGATATTAATTTTGTTTATAACCATTTTTGTTTAAATAAATGAAATTCAAATATATGAATTCATATATAAACTGATTATTAAAAGTTACGTCCTGTTTAATAGAGAAAACATAGAAGCTTCACCTTATCGGACTATTCATACCGTTGATTAAGTCAAAGCTACCATAAGATATGTAAGATATCTATTAATATTTAATATATCTTTATTTCTGTTGATACAGCAATTTGCTGTTCGGTTGCGAAGGGATTGATTCAAGTGGTTTCTTTCATCTCGAACAACGTCGTGCATAACCGATTGTTAGACACCATGGTAAAAGCCCCAATGTCTTTCTATGACACCACACCACTGGGCAAAATCATCAGCAGGTAAGTAAAAAATTAACAACCCCCCTATCAATATTTTGAAATCATAAACTTAAGCTATAAATAAGATGATTACATTCATATACAGTTTCAAATATGCTGTTAAGTATAATACTTTACCATCAAGAGTAAAATTCGGCATTTTATGGAACGGTAAATCCTTTTAACAGTTTAAGACTGATTATGCCAACGGAATTGTATGGTGTCATTTGAACAGAAGAAATATAAATATATTTGATTGTGAATGTAATTAGTAAGCATTTTTTTCCAGATTTAGCAAGGATTTGGAAACGATGACATTTGTGCTTCCCTGGCAACTGGACGAGTTCGCTCTGACAAGCATGAGTCTTTGTATTACTATCATGCTCATCACCTACAACCTGCCTACGTTCATGATATCCGTGCTGCCTCTCTTTCTCATATTTGTTGCAATTAGAGTAAGTAATTTGAACACAATATTATTGTAAGCATTTATGCAGCAAATTTGGTGCCTTTTTTCAAGGGATGAACCAGCGAAATTCGATTTAGATCGATATAAAGCATTGAATATTTTAATCGAAATAAAGCATAAATCTTATATACTTTGAATAACTTCAATTCTTATTAAATATTGAATTTGATCATAATATTTATTTCAGAAATTCGCCACTCCCTGCACGAGACAGCTGGAGCACATAAACTCCAACCGTCGCGCCCCAATCCTCAGCTTTTTTAGCGAGACGCTGAATGGTACATCGTCGATTCGCGCCTATGGCTGCCAGGACAGATTTATTCGCCATAATGATCGATTACTTGACGACCATTTTGCTGCGGAATTTGCATGTGTCAACGTTAGAAGGTAAATTATGTGATAACTGGAAACGATATGTATAATTAATATATATGATCTAAATTTTATGTCCAAACATATACAATAAACAAAAAAGACATAACTCATATATATGAGTTTCTATAGTTTATTTACTTGAATAAAAGCTATAATATTGCAAAACGTCCAGATTTAATACTATATATATAACAGTTCGTTAAATTGTTTTATTCTAGATGGATGGGCATGAACGGTCACAACCTAGCCAACCTTTCAGTCCTTTGCTGTGCCTTGTTTGTCATCATGTATCGGGATATGCTTAGCCCAAGCATTGTTGGTCTTCTCATCACTTATTCATTTAGGGTAAGGCTCTTATAGTTTTCCCTAACAACAAACATACGAATTAACAGTTAGGTGGGATCCTAAAATTGAATGAATTGTTAATCTGTTCCGATTATATTTTTTAGCATAATAGCCTTCGGTTATATCCGTACCGATCGTTGTCATTTTCTCTAATTTTGTTAAAAGTTTATTTAAACACATAAATCAAAGATATGTATATATAGCATATCTTAGTGTTTTCTTATTTAATGAATTAACAGATAAGTGGTGAAATGGTTCACCTGCTGCATTCGTCCGTTAATCTGGAAACGGCCGCTGTTTCTGTTGAGAAGGTCAAAGAGTACACGGAGAAAAAGACCGAGGTAAATACCAAAATAAATGTACATTGAGCCTTTTCAGTTTTTACCCGAACAAACCCCTATTTTCTTCTTCAACTGAATACATTTGCAGTCTCAGCCTCTTTATACCAATACTATTCGATAAACCGAAAATGGATTCAATAAACCATCTCCCGCTGATCCCGAATGGGTTGATTGTAACTAGAGCCATAACTAGTATGAGTATTTTGAAATAAAGTTAAGCGAATATTTCACTATAGAAATATTCTTTTATGATTTCATATTTTATTGTTTTATTTCTAGGCAGAATGGGTTAGTGAGGATTCCAAGCTTGCTCCCGAGTGGCCTCAACGGGGCAAAATCCAGTTCAATAACTACAGCACCAAATACAGACCGGAGCTTGACTTTGTTGTGAAGCAGCTCAATATCACCATTCTTCCCTCGGAAAAGGTAGCAACAATATTTCCGACATTAACGAATAATATAAATATATGGTTGATATAAATATGATCAGTATTTATGTTAGAATATCTTCCTCTCATGCTTCGTACTGGTCTGAGGCAATGGTCACTTAAAAGTGGCTAAACAGTACACATTAATCACTATTTACTCACCAATGCACATTTGCAACACTTACTAGAACGTTTTAACTGTTTCTTGTAATAATAATTTAACAGTAATTTTAAAACATATATGGACCTATAGTTGACAGTTGTTTTATTCTAATTCTAGGTTGGTATCGTTGGTCGAACTGGAGCTGGAAAGAGTTCATTGACCCTTGCCTTATTCCGCATCATTGAAGCCGTAGAAGGAAACATTACTATTGACGATGTGGATATTGCTACCATTGGATTGCATGAGCTGAGATGCAAAATAGGAATCATACCTCAGGTAAATATATACGAGAAAAGGCTAAATGTATTTAGTTAAAAAAAAACAGAAAATGAAAATAAAGCAATGTTATTTTTGAAGACGGTATTATAATGATGATAAGCTGTGAAAAAGAAATTAATGAAAACAGTAAAATGTGAAGAAACAAAGATCAAAGATGGAACTATCCGATGATTGTAATTATCCAACATACGACAAAGGCGAATCTTGAATCTAAGAAAAGAGATGATGAAAGCCTAAAAGAGGCAAATAACGTTAATATTCCTACTAAACTACTTTATTTCTTATAACTCAACAGGACCCAGTATTATTCTCCGGAAGTCTTCGATTCAACTTGGACCCCGCCAACCAATACAGTGACGCCGAGGTCTGGGATGCTCTCAAGCATTCGCATTTGGAGGAATTTGTCAAGACACTGCCAGGAGAGCTGGATTATGAATGCGGAGAAGATGGAAAGAACTTCAGGTAGGTTTTTGATTTCTTGTTTTTTTAGATATAAACATTGTAATGTGGTCTATAGATTGAATACTTATGCCGCATTGGCTATTTTAAATCATATGAGGTTCTTCAAAGATTTGCTTCGAGGGTACTAATATACATAATATCAGGAATTCATATTTAAAAAAGAAATATTTTCCGATGTGGTGTTCTCAATTTATCGTTATACAAACCATATATTCACCTCATATAGATCGATAGATTGTTAAGCATCTACTGTAGGTTTGAAATTTAAGCGCACAGTTTAAAATCAATTGTTTACCAACGAAATTCCCTTTCATAATAACAATCACTGAACTTAATGAAGGCTACCGAGTTGCAACTACACTCCGAATTGCGAAAATCTACACAATCTCTAAATATGCCCCGTGTTGGGAATAGGAGCAGATTTCGGGGCTGAAAACGGCTAAGTCCACCAGGTACGTTATATGGCGGACTTAGCCGTTTTCAACCCCAAAATCTGCTCCCGTTTCCAACATTGGGCATATTTCAAAACGGAGTAGATTATTTTATTTTAGAATGTAGTTGCAACTCGGTTATGTTGATGACGTTCAGTGATTATTTCTATGAAAGGTAGTTTCATTCTTTAGTAATCGTACATAAACTGTGCGCTTTAATTTCAAACCTGCAATAGTATTCAAAAGTCAAGCAGGGGTTCGAATGCGATTACAGCCCATTACAAAGTATATTTATGACTTATTATTCATTTGTTACAGTATCGGCCAACGACAGCTGATGTGTCTTGCACGAGCGCTTCTCCGGAAAGCAAGGATTCTTGTCTTAGATGAGGCCACAGCTTCGGTCGATATGGATACTGATCCACTCATTCAGGAGACGATTCGATCCGAATTTAAGGAGTGCACCATTATTACGATTGCACATCGACTCAACACCATTATGGATTATGATAAGTAAGTTAAGGTTTCTAAACCTGATAAAGATAAAGAGATATAAAGTTGGTTTATATTCTTAGTCAACCTTAAAACTATTCAATAAGTACGTTTAATTAGCCAAAATGACATTGTTTCTCAATTATTTATCTAAATATGATTAATTTTAACAAATATTTTACTGATTTATGCATTATTGTTTTAGGATCGCTTTGTTGGATGCAGGCAAATTAATGGAATTTGACTCGCCACAAAATCTGTTGAAGGACAGTAACTCTGCGTTTTATTCAATGGCAAAGGATGCTAATCTTGTATGACAAAATACAAACTTATACAACCAGACAATCGCTCATGATAACTCAAAGTCAAGACAGAATTAAGGGTTTTTGACAACACTTTGAATATAATCCTAGCTTATAGAAAAAGTTCTTTACGAAGACAATTAGTTGCTTTAAAAATTGTATTATACCTTGTCTCTTTTTCTGCTATCATGTTTGCGGTTTAAACTGCAAATAAAAGTTTGATTGGTAATATAGGTAAATAAGGTTTCAAATATTAGAAAAAAATGACTAAATACATATTTTACCACAGATTTAATCATTTCATAAGGCCGTTTCCATATACATGATTTATAAAATAGTAGAGCATACAGGGCCTATGTGTTTGTACTACGATATGTGTGGACATAATATTATTTTAATCCAGAGATTATGTGAAAATGTGTGAGATATTTGTTGTATATACAAATATATATCTAAATGTATTATGTATATCATTTAATCTAATTAATGAATGAATGAATGATTTAATTAAAATTCTACGTTGAAGTTGGTGTTTCCCATCATTGAAGTGCTGATTTTCATTTCTTATTTAGTAATCATTGTTGTAACAGTAAAAGAAAAGTATTAAATTAAAGAAGCCCCATCTTTTAATGTATATGGATGCATTTTTTTTCTACATTATACATATAAAATTCACATTGTATAACTATTCATTCATGCATTTTTTAATATAATATCATATTTAGTGCTAATGATGTAATTGTAATTATACATGTATATATTTTTAGTTTAGCGTATGGATTAGTGCTTATATATTGTACATTATGCAACTACTTTGTGTTCATATTCCACTTACTATTATTTGATGCAATTGAGATTTATGCAATAAAAATCTACAAAAGTATATATTTACAGTTCATATTTATATTTTCATTCTATGTCAACTGAGATTTTCTCTGTCTTAAACATTTAGCTCATGTCAATATCGATCAATAATGCCAACAGTTATTGATTAAGGGCCTGGGCACATTGGAAGTTTTTACTTGATTTTATATCCTAACAAAGCCGTCTTCCAATGCATTCCTTGCGAAACTAAAATAGCGAGTTAAAGCCACCTAACAGCTCGTTGTTTTTGGTTTCCCATAAGGAATACATTGGAAGACAGCTTTGTTTGGAAATAAAAGCAAGTAAAAGCTTCCAATGTGACCAGGCCCTAGGTCTTCACGAAGCCTTCTCATGCTAACTTAGTTTTACAATAATGGAGTTTACTTATTAGAATGGATTCAAACACCTTAAGAGTGAGTAATGCAATCATTTCAATTATCATGTTTCTTTCAATGAAAACAAGATTTCCTAACCTGTTTACATACACCTCCCCTCCCCTCCTACTCCAAAAAAATATACTATTTTGGTTCAACTTTAATACTTAGCCTATTAACTGCTTGAGCGCCAATCAAAAGCACATTACATACGCATCACAATGTTATGCCATGGTCCTTTTTAACCCAGCTTTCGTGAAACGAAAACTGGGTTTGTGAGATCGGTCGGCGTCGTCCGCCGTTAGTTAGTTAGTTAGTTAGTTAATTAGTTAGTTAGTTAGTTAGTTAGTTATTTAGTAAACTTTTTTTTTCAAAACATATCTCCTCACACAGTTTTGGTCGTAGAGTTTTCAAATTTTAACAAAAGCTTCCTGATGGTGTCCCCAATCCAAATTGTGTTCCGGATGACGATCGAAGCATTGTGGTCGCCATGGTGGACTTCGCAAAAACCGCCAATTTGGTCTTCTATATAGTAAACAACTATTTGCTGTTGAACCTATCTCCTCCCACAGTTTGGGTCGTAGAGCTTCCCAATTTTAACAAAAGCTTTCTTATGGTGTCCCCAATCCAAATTGTGCTCCGGATGACGATCGAACCATTGTGGTCGCCATGGTGGACTTCGCAAAAACCGCCAATTTGGTCTTCTATACAGTAAAAAACTATTTGCTGTTGAACCTATCTCCTCCCACAGTTTTGGTCGTGGAGCTTCCAAATTTTAACAAAAGCTTTCTTATGGTGTCCCCAATCCATATTGTGCTCCGGATGACGATCGAACCATTGTGGTCGCCATGGTGGACTTCGCAAAAACCGCCAATTTGGTCTTCTATATAGTAATAAACTATTTGCTGTTAAACGTATCTCCTCCCACAGTTTTGGTCGTAGAGCTTCTAAATTTTATCAAAAGCTTTCTTATGGTGTCCCCAATCCAAATTGTGCTCAGGATGACGATCGAAGCATTGTGGTCACCATGGTGGACTTCGAAAAAACCGCCAATTTGGTCTTCTATATAGTAATAAACTATTTGCTGTTAAACCTATCTCCTCCCACAGTTTTGGTCGTAGAGCT
>LQRL01111072.1:1194-12679 GCA_001703475.1 Hydroides elegans
CTGGTTCCTTTTTTTCAACATTTTCAAGATAAATCAGTAATATAGACTTAAATACACTCAAAGGATGACCCATACATTATGCAACAACGTATCGAAGTTTTAACCCATATTCTCATTAGCAAGTGTTTGCATTTAATAAACTGTGAAAATTGATATACTCATTTCACAACAGTTGATTTATTTCTATTTGATTATGCATACTTTCATTTTAAAGAGTCTCTAACCTCCATTAAAAGGCGCCCCATATGGTTTTGCCCTCTATAGACATCTGTATTCATGGCGTCCTTGTGTCGCATGTGCATTCCAGATCCCCAATATGAAGAGGACGGCGAGCTTTCAACGAGAGTTCTGGTTCCGGTGCTGACGAGCGTTTTTCGCAAAAACGCGCATTGGGTGAACTTCGCAACGAGAAGTTTCTTCATGGTGGCTAACGCTAAGCCACTGTTGTACCACTGCTCATCAGAGATACTGTCTCCGGCTCTTTTCATGTTCACGGGATCCTCCATCAGAGATATGCTGTCAGCAATATCGGTTCTGCCGGCAAAACGCGCCTTCTCCGCCTGATACCCTTGTTCTACGCAGCTCACTAGTTTACCTTCATACTCAAAGGGCTGATGATGAAAATTTGACAAATGAGACATTTTGCCAAAAAATAGATATACACTGTCATTGTAACGGGCGTTTAAATCAGTCATTCCTATTTGCTCTGTGAGAGAGTCTATATTACTGATTGTATATTTCTTCCCTTTGAAGGTAATTTGGTCACGGTATAACGATGTACGCTCTCTCTCTACCTGTTTTGCACGGACGAAAACAGGGAGGATATTGCGACGATTGATCTCTATCTGGCGGGGGAAATGTTCATGTAGTTTAAATTCAGTACCTCTTAATTTTGACCGGGATCGCCAGACGCGCTGTCTATCGTCGTACCTTGTAAAACGCATGATGACCGCAGTGTTGTCTCTTTTTAGACGATGAATCGTGTCAAAGACGATGTTCGCAGAGTCAATTTGGAGAGTATCGCGAAATATCGCACGCACTTTGACCTCTAGCTCTTCGTTTTCACTGAATGGTACATTGCGGATGATGAGGTTCATTCTCTTAGTATAACACTCTGCTTCTATTTGTTGGTGTTCAAGCTGTTGTATTTTCGATGCCATAATACTTATATCCTGTTGTTGTTGCTGGGTTTTCTGCTCCAGAGCGCACATTTTTTGTTTCAGATCCGATATTTCACTATCCTGGTGTTGAAGCGATGCTTTGATATCCCTTATATCAGATATAATTAATTTTAGCATGTCGCGATCGGTCATAGACTCTATGTCTATGTTGTCATGCACCGAGTTAGAGTCTATCGGTTCCTTTGCCTGGGTTGCAGATTCCATATCGGTGAATTCACAATCCTTATTTTCTTTGATTTTTGTGAAATATCCTAGTACGGTTGATTGTTTTTTATTTGGTGTTTGTGTGAAACTTTGATCACTATTTGATCCGCTAGACAATCTTTGTTTACGTTTTTTTCTACCCATGTCCTAAAACATGCACGATCATTATTTGATTGACAGCACTACAATATTCCCATTCAGTACATGCATATTCAGTACATTGTTTTCGTTCCGCTTCATTTCACACACTTCACCATAATTACATGTTCACAAAATCACTTTTTATCCAAAATTTTTGTAAATTACATTTTCGATGATGTTCCTAAGATAATGATAACAATTTCTATGTAAAAATGTCCTAAAAATATTTCGTATATCTAATATAATTTTGAAAATTCCATTGAGACCGAAAAAAACACGTCCTGGCCTATGCTGGTATGTGGCCTTCCTTCCTGATGATGATAGTTTATATATATATATATATAAAATTTAAGTATGGGGCATGCACTTACTTTGTGACACACCTTGCGTGCTTACTATGGACTGTCTTTGATTCGGTGATCGTTGCACGCTAGAAAATCATGTGCATTCATGGATGAAAATAACATTTTTTACCTGTGGCCCGCCGGGCTATAAGGTCACATAATTCAATAGGCAAACAAGAAATCAAGTATCCCATAGTTTTTTTTCCATCCTTGTGCATACATTTTTTTTCCTGTGTCCTACCTTCTTGCTATTACGTGCTTTCAATGGGCAGAAAATCCTTACGATTTATTCTAATTTTGTAGGTATAGAGTATGTAGATTCACAAAAGGTCGGCTGTGAAACAAATGAAACGTATTAAAATGCTCATAAGTGAATTTGTTAGGCTTATAATTTTGTTTTGAAAATGAATATGAGCATTGGGTAATTAATTTCATTTACAAAAAGAATCCATGTTCTTATCAATTTCTCATGAAATTTAAGCATAAAGAACGGGTCAAATATTCATTATCCTATCATGATATTCAGTTTAAATAACAGCCTGAGTGACAGCATTAAATATCATACTGTTCCCTTCCCAGATCTATTTGTTATATATACCAGTAGCACTACTTTCATTTAAAATAGTGTTCCTTTTATGATTATTGCCAGCTAGACGGCCGCAGTGAGCTCATCTTTCTTTAAATGTAGGAAAACATTTTTGTGATTTTTTTCGACATATGATCGTTTGGTTCATATTTCAACGCCTCAAGTGGTTTCGTTTTCAAAAAAAAAACACTTGAATGTGAATGGGGGTGGGTGCATATAAAAGTTTAGTTAACAAAAATAAAACAAAAACACATCGACTACAGACTAAAAAAAGCCTTTTATTTAGCATTTAAGATGGGGGATGGAGGCTTCAGTAATCAAGTGTGGCAAGTCTTATGTTTGTGCGTCGCTGTTTCAAACTGTCCCAACGGAGGTTTCGGATAATCTCAGTATAAGCTCGTGTTATGATAGCGGTTTGTCGCATACCTAGCTGCGCGGCGTTGCACCGATTCTTTTTTTTTAGATATCTTTATATGTATTGGGGCCATGCTTGGCACGAGTATTCAAGAATGGGACGTAAAAGGGCGTTGCATTCAAGTTTTTCTTAACATTTGAGTGGCTGGTTTAAATGTTACGCCTTACAAAACCGAGAGACCTATTACCCTGTTTGCCTGTTTGACGGCGTTTTCTATGTGTGGAGACCAACTAAGATAATTTGAGATTTTGACACCAAGGTAAATGGTAAATTTGACGGTTTGTATTGTTGTATTGTGTAGGCTCTAAGTGTGATTAGAACGGATGCGCTTTCTTGAAATATTGAGGTAAACATTTTCCTGCGTTGAATTCCATGAGCTACTCTTGCTCCCAGCGATGGAGGGCATCAAGATCCTGCTATAACATGATAGAAACTTGACTACTGCGGATTTCGTGATACAGGATGCAGTCATCGGCAAAGAGACTGGCTGATTAACAATATTGAGTTGAATCATTTATAAATAGGAGGAGAATGTGGTCAAGTAGATGTGGCCTGTTAAAACTACACAAGAGCAAGTCCTTGCTCCCTGCTGTGCTGACCAATTCACTTCTATCTATATCTAGAGATGATTCCTCTGTGGTAATAAGTGATGAGTTAGCTAATAAGAAAAAACCACCAGTCATTGGCCCTATCTTTGCGATAGACCGTAAAGTTTCGGAAAACGCTTCGGGGTTTAGCATTCTATTATCAAACTAGGACTCGATACAAAATACCACATCGGCTTTGGCGCTATTTTATGTCAGAACAAAGTTCGGCTTGACGGTTTTTGGATCGTAGATAATGACAATTCAGTGAGACTTTAGATGACGCCGTTTGGATTGAGATAATTTTTATGTTTAGACTGTTTTGGAGAGGATACCGCTATAGGTGAACCTATGTCTGAAACTGGTGTTGTATCTAAGGTAGATTATGGATTGGAGGTTGAGAGGATGATGAAAAGTTCGGAAGTCCGCAACAGATCTACGACAAGTTATGGGTCTGGCGACAAGCTTGATATTTACTTCAGAAGACATTCACATGCAGGTTCTGTGATACCATGTATCACAATCATCACACAAAATAGCTGCGTGACAATTTTGAACGGCTTTGTTGCAGCTGTCGCAAGGAAAACGAAGATGCTCGAGGTCCTGGTTTGGGTTCTGTGTCACCCAATTGTGCGACAATGAGGCATCAAAGGTAACGAAGTGGGCTGTTTCTGTGGAATTAAATAGATTCCGTTTCCCACGAAGGAGGGCGAGGTTGACCATTGTGTCATTTAAGGGACGTTGAATTAAATGTTTGTATGGGGAACCGTAAAGGTTTGACGACGTTCTATCTAATGAAACATGATATGTTACTTGCCACTTTCGTACCTGGGATGAGTATTATGAAGGGATTAGAATCAATAGGAAGATTGTTTTGTTGCGAATAAAAACAGTGGAATGCGCATGCACATCAAAAGCTACTTCCTTTTCCTTATTGAGACGAAAACAATGGTGGTCTGACCACATTTAATTTAAGAAGAAACCGAGAAAATCTTATGTTATATGAGGATAAATTTATTAACTGTGTGTAATATGAGAATGTTGAAGGATATGTCAAACGTTTGAATATCGAATCGAGGTAAGTTTTCATTGATTTAATCAGATTGTGTTTATTTGATATGAGACCCAAATGTGTCCAAATTGGAAAAATGGCGGACTAAATTATTGTATTGAGTTTAGGCCATAGATTCACTTATTAGCTGTGGGGATTTTTGTAATTGATTGGGGGTAGTGAAAACTTCAAAAATGACATGACTCCTAACCAGGAAGTACATTTATGAAAAAATATAACGACATCCATGGGAAAAAAATCCATCTTTGATACTTAGGCCTTAACAATATACATTATACCTTAATGTCATGATATCATGACTTAAACAAAAATATTTGTGTACGAGAAGAAAATATATAATGTACCCATTTTTTTTTCATTTTGAGAAAATGGCCGACATGTTGAATAAATTAGACATTGCTTTTGTCTATAGAAATGGACATATTCATTTAAATATCATTTTTATTGTGGCCATTGAACATACGTATGCATTAACTTTAAAACTTTAAAATTTCTTTGAATGAAACCATATGACAATTGTTTTATAGACCGTTGAATATCCTGTCTGAGTTCGTGTTATTAAGGTTACATTCAGCAGCACGGATTGCCACATCTGAACAGAATAACAGCACTACAGTCATCATGCCGCCCAAGAAACGGAATTTCCATTCCCCTGGGTACAAGAGGCGGGTAAGTTATAATTTTTGGAATGATAAAAGTTATTTGATCCTGAATTGTGGATTTTAATCCGTATTTATATTGAATAACTGATTATAGATTATTGAAATAATTTTGATGTATTGTATGAGTTTGTGTAACGAAATGGGAAAGTAGTATATTTATTACAAACGTCTAGTAATTCAGTCAGATGAAATTTAGAATTTGATTACATGGAATTAATTTGGATTTATTTTCACAGGCTGACACCCGACCGCGCAACGCGAAAAAAGGCCAGGTGCTGCAACTTCGTCATCGGTTGGAGGTTGGTTGTTTGAATATTTGATAAATATTGCATGTCTGTATTTCACGTTTTTCGTCTTTTTTTATTCGCGATTTTATTGTCACTTAAACAACTTTCGTTTCACATAAAAATTTCAACCCTGAGAGTACTAAGCTGAAGGAGAAAAACAACACTGTACAAACTTCCGTTTAAATGATCGTTTTTAATAGGACAAAATATTAATCCATGGTGGTATTTCTGGTATATTTTGCTTATGTATATGATATTTATTTTTTACTTGCATAATGATTATAAATACAGGTATCCGTGTAACGTACGTATTACTCTAGGAAATATATTTGTTTATATTTTTCTAGATTCCTTTTCAACTGACAGAGATGAGCCGAGTCCTAAACCATATAACAATTCCCCAAATACAACCAACGGAGAGAGAAACAACTTTAAAGACCCAACCCATGCTGCCATAGAGCTCGAAGGTAAGTAGCATACGACATGAATTAAAAGGTATAATTTATGGGTACAAGATTCTCTATATGTGCTCATATTTCTATTTTTAATAAGTGCTCATATTTGTAATTTCAATAGGGTTTGCGCATGCGAGTCCTCAGCTATCCTTCAACGGATTTTGTTTTCATTTGACACATCGACAGATCATGCGTTGGAGCTGTGCGACGTGGCATTATTTTTTTCGATATCTCAAAAGGTGCTCATATTTGTAATTTCAATAGGGTATGCGCATGCGAGTCCTCAGCTATCCCTCAACGGATTTTGTTTTCATTTGGCACATTAACAGATCATGCGTTGGAGGAGTGCGACGTGGCATTATTTTTTGATATCTCAAAAAATCGAATTTTCTCGAATTTTTAAAAAGTGTTCATATTTGTAATTTCAATAGGGTTTGCGCATGCGAGTCCTCAGCTATCCATCAACAGATTTTGTTTTCATTTGCCACCTCAACAGATCATGCGTTGGAGCTGTGCGATGTGGCATTATTTTTTTTTGATATCTCAAACAATCGAATTTTCTCGAATTTTAAAAAGTGCTCATATTTGTAATTTCAATAGGGTTTGCGCATGCGAGTCCTCAGCTATCCTTCAACGGATTTTGTTTTAATTTGGCACATCGACAGATCATGCGTTGGAGCTGTGCGACGTGGCATTATTTTTCCGATATCTGAAAACAAATCGAATTTTGTCGGAATTTTTATGAAAAAAATGCTCTTATTGTTTTATTTTCATTCGCGGGATAGTAAATAATAATTATTTTCTTTTTGTTTTCCAGTTGCTGCAACTTTATTAGGGGTGTGCTCAGCGGCTACGACAACTGAAAGTGACATCGGAAGAGTGAAGTCCAACCAGTTCTCAAGAGCCGATGTCGATGCACCACCACAGCTTCACGAAGAATTCAGACCTTCCGCCATCACGGGTGAGAGCTTTTTCCACTTCCGGTTTTGTAAAAGTTTGTTTACTTGCGATCCCTTCAGCTGAATTTGGGAATGGTTATGGTCACGCTTTTGTGAAACGAAAGAATGTTTAATTGATAAGAAAGAATCATGGGAAAAGCTGTATAAAACAGTGTTATTTCATCTTGGAAATAATCTTATGATAAAATTAGTTTGGAAAAAAAAATGTTGACGAATAAATTATTATATGGTAAACAAATTGTATAGTAACTTATTTTAATATTGGTCTTCGTATCTTTATTAGATTCATATGAGATGCAACACGAGGATTTGATATTAGAAAAGGATTATTTTGCGCTTTTTGAACTGAAAAAATTGTTTATGTTTTTGTTTTTTACGTTTCGGATATAAGCATTCATTGTTTTTGTGTTGTTATTGATTCCTTTTATTGCTTTAAAATGTTTCAAATGTTATCAATATTGATCCATCATACAATATTCTTTTTTTCAAGGTTGATGATGAAACTTCTTCACGAACTTCAAGTCAACAACGCAGTTCCATCGATCTACACATCGACCCTGGCTACTCTACTGCTGCTCCGAGTCAACCACGCGTGAACATGGACATGGATCCATACATATACCATGACTTTTCTACACATGAACCACATAGTTCTATTCATGATATACCTGCAACGGTGTTCGATATTAAGTGTACCCAATTAGAACAATTGCTTGGGTATTGCAATGACTTCTTTGATCAGTAAAAAAATGTATCGTTGAACAATGATATCAATTTGCATGGTCTGGTGTTTTCGGAAACTGGCAATTACTTAAAAATTGTTCAACTTTGCGAGTACGATTCCTGGAATGCTTTGAAAGGTGTAGTGGTTCATCAAAGTGGATTAATAAAAGTTTATGCAAATGGAAATCCTTTGCCTTTGACTCACGATTTAGCAAAATTTAGCCAAACATGTAATACAATTTTTCATTTCGAAAAGTTACTTGACCGTCTATCACGGTCTGAAATATGTAGTGGAAATATTGAGCGCGACTATGTACGGTTAGTGCCCGAGGGCTCGAGTATATCTTATAGGTATTCTAACAATAAATATGCATATTGTGAACGTAGTATATGCATGAATAGTTTGTCAGTGCGTTGAACAAATTGTGTATTGCTCATAGAACCGGGAACCAGATGTACTCCATGTTTAAGATTAAGAAACATCCTTCAAAACAGGCAAAAAAGAGAAAGTGATAAAGTTGGTACAAACAATAAATATAAATCCCCATTTTCATTGTTGAATACTCATAAAAAAATAGAAAAATTGCGTGATCTTTCACACCAAATTATGATTTTAAATAGAAAAGTTTATGAGTTAGAAGAGAAAATCGAAATGTTACAGCGCGACGCGAAAAAAATCTTGAAATAGATTCAATTATTTTTTTGCTTTGGGAAAATGCTAAAATATCAGATACGGTTGAAGAAATGCAAACAGAAATGCTTTCACTTTTCGAAAAAGATTCCTTTCAAGACACATTTTTAAAGAACAAATTAAATTTAATAAATTAAAGGACAAACGAAGTATGGGGTGGCACCCGGTTGTTATTAGATGGTGCATTTTTTGTTAAAAATAAATCAGCTTCCGCGTATGAAGGCATTCGCGCCTTTGTCGAGTACGCGGACATTATATGATTACACTCATTATACAGAGAGCGGGTTAGGGTTCAGTGAAAAAGTGTTGCAACAACTTGTAACTTTGTGTACCCAGAGGAACTTATATGACCAAGATCACACAATGTACGTAGGTATTTTACAGGATGAAGTGAAAGTTAAATCAGATCTCGTGTACGACAAACATTCTGGAGAATTAATAGATTTCATGAAGTTGAATAATGTATCGAACGAATTACATTTTCTTGAGCAAAATGTGAACGGCGCCAAGCCAGAATTAGCCAAATATATGTTAGTTCTTATGGTCAGAGGAATAAGTAGTAATTTAAAATATCCAATCGCGTCTTTCGTGACGTGCGGCATAACTGCCGACTAATTGATTTTTTTTAATGGGAAGCGGTCAAGATAGTAGAGATAATAGCTGGTCTAAATGTCTTGTTCATTTGTTGTGATGGGGCATCTCCCAACAGTAGATTTTTTGAAATGCATGACGTGAATAATAATAACTGCTATAGAACCAACAATCCTTTTGATGATTCAAGGTACTTATATTTTATTTCTGACCCTCCGCACCTTTTGAAAACTACTCGAAATTGCTTCAGCAATTCTTATGCTCATTTTAATAGCCGCAAATTATGGAACACCCAAGACATAAGCTGGATGCACATTGTTAGTCTTTATGAAAAATTATAATGAGTTAACGCCAAAGGGTTTGAGGCTTTGCCCTAAATTAAAGCGTGCGCATATAGATTTGACGCCATTTTCACGCATGAATGTCCGATTAATGTGCTTAGTGACGCTGTCTCACGGGGATTGAAACATTGTAATGGTGAACGAGTAAGAGCAACTTGTGCACTGATTAATATGGTAAACAAATGGTTTGATATAATGAACACTAAGTCTATTGGAGAATCGTTTGCAAGTAGAAATCCTAATCTTAATGTGTTTTCGAGTTTAAATGATGAAAGATTATTTTGGTTAGAATTTGAATTTTTAAAATATTTCAATAAATTGGATAGAAATGTAGAACAAAGGGAAGGTGTTTATACACAAAATGAAAAATCTCGAATGAAGTTAAGTCATCAAACTTTGAAAGGTTTCTTTATTACAACCAAAGCTGTCATCGAATGTGTTAAGTTTATGTTACAAGGGGGCGCGAAATTCATTCTTACTTCACACTTCAATCAGGATCCACTCGAGCAAATGTTTGGCCATGTTCGCCACAAAGGTGGAGAACCGATTGAGAAGCGTGTTGAGAAGCGAGTTTGCAGATAGCTTATCATATAGCTTGCTGCACACAATTGAATCTAGCTCTCTCACTAGTAGATAGAAATTTTTCGAGGGGTATTGCAGTCCACCTCGGTCCAGCGCTTTTGTCGATGATTTTACACCTTCTAGATAACCTAGGTCATCATTGGGTTCGATCGATAAAGAATCTAAAATGTTCTCGTGACCTTTCAAGCTTCGAAGCTTATCAATATTTCCTTTTACCTTTCTAACAATAAACCCAGCGATATAGTACAATATTTCTTGTTCGGTTGATGAATGTTTTGTGGACTTGTTTTCGAATTCCTTTTCATTGATGACAATCATGTGAGCTAATAGAGACTCTACAAGTTCTTTAAGTAAACACTGATAGAACATTGTAATGCTACGTGCTGATAGCTCAAACCCGATGTGCTTAAGAAACATTGTTTTTAAATCTATATTTATTTTCAATGAATGAACTTTTGCGAAAAAAAAACATTTCTCGGTCAGACGGAGTAGGAATAGGTGACTTGAATAATGTATAAAATTCATCACACAAAATTTCCTCTATTTTAGATACATTGTCTCCAGTTTTACAAAAGGTAACACACATCAAAATTTCCGAAACTAGAAAAATGTTGAGTTTTCGAATGTTTCTTCTCAATGGTATCGATAGACTTTGCTCCACATTTCTTCAAAATAACTGCGAATTGTTCTCTGTTCATAAGAATATATTCCTGAATATATTCTTGCTGGCTCGAAGCTTGCCCGGCGATGTGATCGGAAGCTGAAACATGCGAAAAAAATATACTTACTGTACGTGTATACTTGTTCGGTCTTATGTTGAATATAATGTTGTATAATTTTATGATAAATGAAGCAAATAAATGATCAAACCTACAACCTTTCTCTTATTTTCATTTAGGCACAGTAGCAGTATGAAAAACAAGAAACAAGAAATAGCTAGTTTAACAATCAACTAAGTATAGAATTAGTCGATTGAACAATCAACTTAGTATAGAACCAGGAAACTTACCTTTGATGTTGTTCCTGTGATGTTTCCTGTTCATGTGACCTCGGAAGCCTGCCACTGAATTGGAAAGAGCATTACATACAGGACATTGGAATAGCTTTGACGATTCACTCGGTGCGCTGTTGCTTTCCTGTAAATAATATCAGACAGGTATCAATAATAATAATAAATGTTTTTTTTTATTGAGGCAACATAGTAATAAAAATATCACACGTTGAAGGCATACACTATGGTAAACATGCATACAGTGATTTTTTTTTAAATACAAATACTAAAAGCAATTATAATATTGATATTTGATACTAAAATTACTTGATTGACTAGATATTTATTGAAACTTAAAAAGACAGTAAGGCACAAAGCTATTCTTATAGCGATTTGGTTTACATTTTGGAAGCGGATATTTTAACTGGTTTCGCGTACGATATGAGTTTGATAGTGGTTTTGGTAGCATATAATGCAGTTTATGTCCTGGATCTTTCATTTTTTTCGAAAAAGGCTTTGGTTATTTCGGTGCGACGCGATTCCAGGGTGGGGATGTTCGTAATCGCAAGGGCTTTGTGGTATGAAAGGGTGGGTAGAATGATTCTCAGCACTCTTTTTTGTTGGAATTCGAGTTGATTGGTGAGAGCTGAAGTAAGTCCTGGGTGCCAGACCTGGC